>JAJOZX010000264.1:717500-845000 GCA_023014485.1 Bathynomus jamesi
TACTATAAAATTACTATGAGTTGCTCGATAAACTATCATTTTTATGCTTTACCCATTACCTGCTGAGAACTCGCGTACCTCCCACGGCAAACTGGAGAGCATACCAGCATACTCCCCCAACCGTGGCCTTCCACTGTACCCCACTCGCGTTCGGGACGTAACAAAAAGGAGAGAAAACGGCTTGCCATCAGGTGCCACTTTATTCCAACCGGCAAGATTACCCCTACCACGAAAACTACTATTGTGCCTACCAAGAGACCCAACAACCACTTCCCAACCTCCAGCAGAACACACGGGCACCCCAAAACCCCCAAGAGACGCAAAACCAAGGGGGATATTCGAGTGTTTCTGAAGCGAGCGTCGTGGCTCCCGGGCTGGGGGTGCCCATGAAATGTGCCTCTTCTACCACGATGCCATGGGTACGATAATCACGTTTCAACGTGTTTACGACTATAAAGGTTTAAAAATAATGTATTCGTTCAACGAGTGTAAATGCTAATTTGATGCTTCTTGGTTAAATCGTAATTATTGCTTTATTTATCAACACTTATTACGCGTGTGTTGTTATACACCATAAGCAATAAAGTTACGCGTGACTTGAACATTTTAAATCGTTCACTTCTGTATTACTCGTCAAAACAGGTTAAGGAAAGGTTTCTCTTAGAATTAAGAATTGGGGACCACATAGACACTAACCGGGAACTTACTGGATCTCTTTTTTTATTCTATACAGGGTGATGCATAAATGTGTTTCATAAATAGCGCTGTGTATCCTTGAGACAAAAGTAAAGAAAAAAGACCATATACACATAGGTAGAGAAACCCGTAGGTTTCGAGCTATAGCACGCGACAGAAAAATAAAACTTCTAAAGATTTTTTACATTTTATGCAAATACACAGTGTGATACATTTGCTTCATTAAAGTAAATTTTCGAAATTTGTTCTACTTCACCTTACCACCCACTCCCTTCTCTCTCTCTCTCTCCACCTAACTCCGTCATCTTAAACTACCATTAACCACCATTCCCTCACTCGTTCATTCTCACTCATTTTCCCCTTTAACTATCTCCTCTATCCTATTCTGCGACGTGCTGAGGCATGCGTTCAAGAAGTAGGAAAGAATTTCGAACATTTACTTTCATGAAGCAAATGTATCACACTGTATTTGCATGAAATGTAAAAAACTTTAGGAGTTTCATTTTCTGTCACGTGTTATAGCTCGAAACCTACGGGTTTCTCGACCTATGTTTATATGGTCTTTTTTTCTTTACTTTCGTAAAGATTTATGAAACATTTATGCATCACCCTCTTGTATATAAGAAAAGGGAACTCGTACGGTCAGTGTTAGAAACCATTTATCACTGGGAACGTTAAAGTTACTAAACTCTATTTAGGTTCTTTGACTCAAAGGTTTTACAAACTTTTCTGTTTAAATTGTAGCCGTGAGTCATATTTTATAGAGTAGTTTAATAATTAAGGAATATGTTTTAGTATTTCTCATCGAACTCGAGGGCTACGTTGTAACCACATCGCAACACCACTTCCCGTTAGATCAGCGAGATTAAACTACGATGGGTCTTTTCAGTAGTTGGATGGGTGACCGTCCTCCGCGTTCGGATGATGTAGAGAGAGAGACCCGTGGATTGTTCCGATTCCAGGGAATACCGTCACAGGTCCTCGCTGTCGCGTGACCTTTGCCGTTATGAAAGAAGTTAAATAACCTCCAAAACACTATTAACAGAATTTAAATTTATGAACGTATTAACCTCTTGGCCCGTTTAGAACCGTTGAGGGTAGCCTTATGATAGAATGCCAGGCTATTAATCTATCGGTTCTGGGTTTGAGTCTCGTGTCGGACTCCAGGTTCCAGCATTCAAGGGACTTCTCTGGGCTTACTTTGTCGCGGTAGATCGTTCGAATGGCACACAAAACTGCTGTATGTCCCCTCCGCCACACGACCTTTATTTATAGCTGTTACGAGAGGTTAGCGAACCCCAAACATTGTTATTATTGTCTAATAAATGTAATCGACGGGATAAAGGGTGCTTTTTTTTAATAATCATATGACATCATTGAGGTTAACATCATATAAATGTCTTTTTAACTTTTACAATTTATCTTTTCAGAACTTTAAATTATATTATTATATTGAATTATAAATACTGTTTTGATTACTCGGAATATATATATATACAGGGGTTAGACAAAATAATATGAACACCCGCCGATTTCACCAGTTATCTTTACGGACTGCTCAGACACAAAGTAAACGGTCAAATGACTGGCAAACCTATTTAAATGCGTAACAGAGAGTGTATACGTCATGTTATAACCCTCACGTTGTTTTTACAGATGTGAGTGAATTATGAATTAGCAGTTATGAAAGACCTGTCAGACTTCCAAAGAGGGCAAATTGTCGGAGCGCGGATGGCTGGTGCATCGGTAACGAAAACCGCTCAGATGTTCAATGTATCCAGAGGAACTGTCTCTATGGTCATGTCTGCATACCAAAACCATGGAAAGACAAGCACCGACAAATGCAATAGTGGACGCAAGAAGAAGCTGTGTGATCGAGACCGCCGGGTGCTAAAGCGCATTGTGACAAAGAACCATAAGACCACAGCTTCAAAAGTGACTGCAGAGCTTAACCAGCATCTTGCAAGCCCGGTATCGACCAGAACTGTACGTCGCGAGCTCCATGGAGCTGGATACCATGGGAGGGCTGCAATTGCCAAACCCTTCCTTTCGCACATCAACATTGAGCGGCGCAGAAAATGGTGTAATGACCATAAGAATTGGTCAATGGACCAGTGGAAGAATGTAGTCTACTCTGACGAATCCTCCTTTACGCTATTTCCATGTTCCGGTCGAGTTTACGTCTGGAGACAGCCTAAAGATGCTTATGACCCCGACTGCCTGCCCCAACCGTTAAGCATGGAGGCGGATCTGTGATGGTTTGGGCAGCAATATCGTGGAATACTCTTGGCCCAGCTGTAGTACTGCATGGTAGGGTTAACGCCCAGGTCTATCTGTCAATATTGGCTGACCAGGTCCATCCCATGGTCCAAACGCTGTTTCCCAATGGCGACGCCGTCTTCCAGGATGATAATGCACCAATCCACACCGCTGTGGTCGTTAAAAACTGGTTTGAAGAGCATGTTAGTGAAGTAGAACGCTTGGATTGGCCTCCACAATCCCCGGATCTTAACATTATCGAGCATCTGTGGTGTCAGTTGGAGCAGCAGGTCAGAAGCCGATTCCCACCGCCGGCGTCTTTGGAGGAACTGGAGCAGGGTTTGCTCGAAGAATGGCTCAGGATTCCTCTAGCCACTGTCCAAAAGCTGTATGAATCAATTCCCCGACGCATTGCAGCTGTTATTGCCGCTAAAGGAGGACCAACTCCATATTAAGAATAAAAACCGCCATTTATCAAGGTGTTCATATTATTTTGTCTAACCCCTGTATATATATATATATATATATATATATATAACATATATATATTAAAATGTTTAGGTATTATTTTAGTTTGAATTAAATCTTTTATTTTCTTCTCTCTCTAAAAGGTCTTTTGAAAATCTGTATATTAAATATATTCACCATTATCTTCCACACTTTTTTTTTCTTCCTTTTCCGTTCATTCTCTTTTCCACCTCTTTTCGATTTTGCCTCGTCATAAAAATCGATGGCAACGCTGAGGTTAAACTCTGAAGACGTATAGAGTAAGCAATTTTTTTTTAATTATGTTTATTGTAATCACGCGAAACGCTTAATATAGGACAAAATTCCTCAGCATTGGTTACCACTGGAGAAACCTCTTGGTTTTTTCTTTAACGTGGAAATAGTCTGTAGCGAACTAGTTATTCGTTTTTCTAAATATTTAATTTATCACGTAATTCCTTACTCCCTCATACATCAAAATCCGATCTTTGGAGGAATGAGTGAACGAGAAGTAATCTGTCTTTACAGACGGACTTTTGTGCGTATGGGAAATTAGACCTTCCATAAAAATACGATTTTCTTGTACGATTCATTTATTTTATAGGTAAAAAGTTTCACTTTTTTACCCCGACATTAAGATTCACATCTTTAGTAATGACCGAAGTAAAAATAAAGCTTGTTTCTCGTTTCAGATTGTTTGCTTGCTCGCTTTCGTGCTTCCTCTTCTTTGCTTTTACTTTGATTTCGCGGAATTTTCTTTATAAAAAATATAGAATAATAAAGTAGAATAAAATAACCTCGAAAATATAAAACTTAGTTTATTTTAAACTTTTAAGCGGTGCTTTCTCTCTTCGAATATTAAGTTAGTCATCTTGTACCCGTTTCTAACCGTTTTTACCCGTTTTTATGCGTTTTTGCCCGTTCCTTCTCGTTCAAAAGATTACTCGAAGCATTCAAGAAATTTGTTTAATTTTTTTAGTGTTTTGAGATTTACCCAAAAATTGTCGTAAAGAATTTTTGGAATGTCGCGGGAAAATGGCAGTAACTGGAAGGTTTATTAAAAAAAAACGCTTCTTACAGTGTGGAGAAACGTGCTACAATATTTGCATATAAACATGTTTTAACAAGTAGAAATAAACAAAACACGTTATACAGGAATTGTAGTGTTTAATTACCGTCAAAAAGAGATGAATACTTTTTCATTGAAAATAATTGGGTACAAATTGGCTTTTGAATTTTAATGGAACATTCTTCAACACTGAATTATATAATGGATCGATAATGGAATTTTAAGGAATTGTATATTCCAATAAATTCTCAATAAATTTTTTTTGAGACTATATATCAAATTTCGGAGTAATAATAAAATTTTATATATATATATTAGTGGTGGACCGGATATCCGCATCAATTTTAACATCCGCATCCGCACTTCTGACTGTGGATGTTATGCCGATATTACCTCTAATAAATTATGCAATTTACAATTAAATTAGCTTATAAAGTAGCTTATAAAGTAGCTTATAAGGCCCAGTCGTGCACATTTCATGTAAACTATTAATTATATATTAATGAACAAACAAATATATAAACCTCAAAATATAAATAGCTGGTAACACAGAAAACTGAATGAAACTTGTTTCATTGAATTTTCTGTGGCTGAAACTCTCGAGAAAGTTATTATTTTTATCATAATGAAAACATTAATATTAATTTTAAAATTCTTATGCATTGCCTGCCATAATAGTAATATCACGAAATTTGAAAAATTATGTCATATATTCATAATTCTATATTATATTGATAGATTAACTAAATATCCGCATCCGCGGATATTGAAATTAAAGATCCGAATCCGCAGATGTTGAAAAACTGACATCCGGTCCACTACTAAATTATATATATATATACAGGGTGTCCCGTAAGTCTGGACCCATAGGGAAAAATAATAAAATTACAAAATAGTCCAAAAATTTATTACATAATCTGTTCAAAGTGTCCGCCGTTGTGTCGCACACATAGTTGAAGACGCAATCTCCACTGCGACAGCACTTTCTGAATCACAGTCGCAGAAATTTCTTGACACGCCTCCACAATGCGTGCTTTAAGGTGGAAAATGTTCTGAAGTTTGACCTCGTACACTTTGGCTTTCAAGTGGCCCCACAAATAAAACTCCAGCGGAGTAAGATCATAATAAAAAAATAATAAAAATAATAATAAAAATAATAAAAAAATATATTATAAATAAATTTTTGACTATTTTGTAATTTTATTATTTTTCCCTATGGGTCCAGACTTACGGGACACCCTGTATATATATATATAACACACACACACACACTGTGTATATATATATATATTATATATATATATTATTTATTTATATATATATATATATATGTGTGTGTGTGTGTGTGTGTTTGTTTTGCTTCTTTGCAAGCGAATCTATATATTTGATAGATGGTTGAAGTCAAATTTTAAAATGGTCCCAACGAAAACCTTTCTTTGTTCTTGTAGCTTTACGTTGCGTTCTATTGCGTACACACACACACACACACACACACATATATATATATATATATATATATATATATATATATATATATATATATACACACGATTTCCCGACCACAGAATACAAAAGCTATTATTATTTTTTTGTTTAATTTTTTGTGGGTCTTAAAGATGATGACCATTTCGAGTTGTGATCGAATAAAGCTAAAATACTCTTTTAAAGTGCATCCGCTTAAATAAGTCGTGATGATTATAAGTGGTAATGATTTGACCGCGAAATTAAGTGATATATATATATATATATATATATATATATATATATATATATATATATATACCCTGTTTTTATTTCAGTTGAGTGGTGTTGTAGATTTAGTTATGTTAATTAAAGGCGTTTGCTCATCACGTTCTAAAAATAGTGGCGATGATTGGTGATGCGAAAGGTTATAAATAGGAATGTAATTGTGTGGTGGATAAAGTTTTTAAATAAAAAATAAATAAAAATAAATAAAAACTAGTATGAAAGTTTTGTTTTCGAAATGAAAACCTTTCCTTTCTCTCTTCCAAAAAAATACTTTCTTTCTTTAACGAAATGGAGAAGAAGAAGAAGAAGAAGAAGAAGAAGAAGAGAGTCACTGATATTGTTTTAGTTTAAAAAAAAAGAAAAAAAAATAATTTTTTTGTTACTCGTAAATAAGAAGTTGTAAAGAAAATATTTTTAGTTTAGAAAGTAAAAGAGGGATTTTAAATATTATTTTGTAATATAAACATTAAATATAAATGAGTAGAGAGTACGAGGTCGCCTCCAAATAGTCTCGAACGGGGAACTCTGCTAAAGTTGTTACCAACTTACTTTGAACTTTTAACTAAAAGTTTAGCGTTTCAAAGGAGTTGATTGAAAATATTCAATTAGTGACTGACGTTAATTAGATTATTCCCTTTCTCGCTATAATTATTAATTATTTAATCGAAAACGTAATTATTTCGCTTGTAAAGTTATGAAACAATTAATTACAAGTATTTTTAAATGGTTAATTTACTTCTCATAATATTTAATATATATATATATATATATATAGATATATATATATATATATATATACCGTATATATATAAGCACACCGGACAAAAAATTAGTCACCCCTCTCAGAATGTACCTAATAACGTTGACGGCGCCTCTGGCCTTGATAACCGCACGAATCCGGCGAGTTTAGTATGCGGAGGTACGCCTGCTGGTTCAAATTCATATCACTGGAACGAGAGGGCCCATTTCGTGGTACGAAAAACATCCCCAGAACATCACGGAACCACCTCCAGCATGAACAACACCTTCGACGCATTCAGGATTAAAGGCTTCATTGGACCTGCGATGTACTCGTCGCCTCCCATCATTGGAGAACAAACAAAAACGGGACTCATCGGACCAAATTACACGTTTCCAATCTGCCGCAGTCCAGTTTTTGTGCCTCTGAGCCCATTTATAACGTGCCAATTTGTGACTTGCTGTTAACAGCGGCCTCTTCCGTGGTACCCTGCTCCAGATGTCCATCGCATGCAGTTCTCGTCGCAATGTCCATTCAGAAATTGGTCGCTGGAGAACCTCATTGGTTTCTTGGAGCAATTGTTCTCTGGTTTGAAAACGATTTGCAGTTACTAGACGAGAAACATGGCGGCGGTCCCTATTGTCGAGAATTGTTTTCCGGCCACAGTTACGCCGTCGATTTTCAGTTGATTGCGAACTACACCCTCTTTGTAAACTCGCTGGACAGTACGCGTTGACACACCAACAAATTGGGCTACTTCAGACATTTTGTGTCCGTGGGCTCTGCCAAACACGATGGCTCCTTTTTGCCACTGAGTAACGTCTGCCTCACGACCCATTTTGCAGACTATATCCAACACACACTTTGTTCTTCACTACCTCACGAAACAGATCTGATCCTCTGTGCTACGTCACCGCTACTTGTCACTTACCAATGCTACATCAGCGCCCTCTGTGTGACCTTGAACTTCCTACTATCGGTGCTATTAGGGGTGACTAATTTTTTGTCCGGTGTGCTTATATATATTAACGTAAAGAACGACGCTTGTATACACACACACACTGAATCAAATGAAGAAGACAAGTGCTAAGAGCATTTACTAAATTTTTCTGCCGCGTTTCGGCATTTGTACTAATTTTTATGATTAGGTGTAAAAAAAATAATATAATACTAAAATACTGATAATTAAAATATAATTAAAATATAAAATATTTAAATAAAAACTAAACTAAACTCTTAGTTCCACTCAACCTCATTCCCATTCGCATCTACGACTTTCCCACTTTGGTCCGGGTTTGGTTAGGTTACGATCGGTTAGGTTAAGTTAATGTTATGTTAGGTTAAAAATAAGTTAGATTAACGAATATTAGCCATTCTCATTTGGTACCTTCGCCGCGAATACGAATGGGAATGACACTGATTGGACGGTGATCAATTACAGTAACGACATTTAACATTAACCGTATATGGACAGAATTTTCCGTAGAGTTAAGTTATATTAAATGCGCGTATATGAAAGCTTACAAATTTCTAACATCCGTCCATATACGTTAAGATAAAAGAAAATACATTAAAAGAAATTAAACGAAACATAAATTGAGATGGCATTTCCATTGATCCACCGCGCTTTACTTTTATTTTCTCTCTTTACCTTTAATTAATATATCCGTAACCTTTTTTTTTTTTTATCTCAATTAACGTACGTTTTCAGCTTAATTCGAAATGTTTTAGCTCCAATTTAATCTCGTTTTCTATTTTAATATTTTAATCTTTTATAGTTTAGTTTTCATATTTTAATTTTTTGGCATCGATGCTGGAAATTATGGTTTACTCCCACTCAACGTCACTCAACCTCATTTTCCCCATTTCATTCGGCGACCGAGAGTGAGAAAGGCGACGCGTCGGTGAGAATTTCAAACGAGACGTTTTCAAATCGGTCTATTTTTAATTCGTGTCATTCTCGTTCTCATCCGCTACTTTCCCGCTTTGGTTCGGGTTAGGTTAACTTAGGTTAGGAGATATTAGCCATTCTTATTTGGAGCCTTTTCCGAGAGTGGGAATGGAGTGAGATTGTTTCTCAAATCAAGAAACACTTTTCTCAAATGTGGATTTTTTTTTCACTTTTGTGACACTCAATGTAATTCCCATTTCCATCCCATGGATGGAAATGGGAATGACATTGAGTGGAAGTAAGCAAAATTATAAATTCCGAAACGTTGGACACAATATTTTTTAATGTTCCTCTGCATTATATATATATATATATATATATATATATATATATATATATATATATATATATAATATAATATATATATAGTGTGGTGGTTAGCATCGTTGTCTCCGAATTCACCGAGTTCGATTTCCGGCCAAAGCAGACAGCGTTGCAGCTTACCCACTGTTTATCCTTCCGGAAAAAATAGATTGATAGATAAATGGGTCCCCTGAGTGGCCTAATAGTTAAGACGCTGGGCTGCAGATCGGGAGGTCGTGAGATTGAATCCGGGCAAGGACTTTGTAATTTTTGACCACCCATGGTGGGTCGTGGTTCCGATTCCACGTGAAGCTGCGGGGCCAAGGTGGAGCGAGACGCTTGACCCTCGTCAGAGTGAACAATTTAGTCGGAAGCAAAACCAAGATTAACCAAGGCTTTATATATATATACTGTATTATATAATTTTGGGTTGAAAACGCGTTCACACACGTAGAAATACATTCACCAATGCATTATTTAGCAGTTTGTAGGCCTTTACTATTGTAAATAAGTGTAAATGTATTTTTACATTCATTAATTTATGAGTTACGTAAATGTTCTTTAGTAACGTGATCTTGCCCATGGTAACCCACGCTCGTAAGTAAAGGAATAATAAATAATGAAAAATGAAAAAATGAAACCTTAAAAATTTGCAGTAGAAAAATAGGAGGAAAAGGTTCATTACATTTTCCTTTTTTTGGGTATAGGAATTAAATTTTTGTGTGGTAGGGAAGTGTTTTTACATTAAATATTTAATGGTTATTTTCAATTTTTTTTTTTCTTTTTAGTACCTACTCTTGGATACATATTTTCGTTCTCTCTCTCTCTCTCTCTCTCTCTCTCTCTCTCTCTCTCTCTCTCTCTCTCTCTCTCTATATATATATATATATATATATATATAATCAACAAATACCATAATGCATTTTTACGCCTTTTAATAACCTTTAATCCGTTATGACAATGCGCCATTACAATTGATGACGTCATATTCCGTTGACGTCATGAGTTTGACATCATTGACGGTTGACTGCCTGAGCTCACTCTCTCTTTTTGGTTCCTCTTTCAGGATGAATTCCACCCGTTCATCGAGGCCCTCCTGCCGTACGTCAAGAGCTTTTCGTACACATGGTTCAACCTGCAGGCGGCCAAGAGGAAGTACTTCAAGAAACACGAAAAACGTATGTCTCTCGAGGAGGAACGCAGGTGCAAAGAGGAGCTCCAGGTGAGAGGGACTTTTTGGGGTATGGGGTGTAAGCTCCCTTTGATCGTTTAAGAGTTGTAGTACTTAGAGGCGTTTCTTATTATTTTTATTTGATGGTTTTTCGGAGTTGGAAGGGCATGGATGATATTTGGGGTGTTATATATATATATATATATATATTTCATTTTGAATTTGCGTATGAAAACAAATGTAAATTATATAATTAATATAAACAGTTATTACTTGTAATTGGGATAAAGTAGATTAATCGCGTTAAAATTGAATCAGAACGTCTTAAATTATTGAACTTGGATCATTGGATGGCGAGATTTAATAAAAGAAAAAGCGAGGTGTGAAATAAAATTGCGACGTTTTGAACTCTGATAATAGCGAAAAAGAGAAATGAATAATAATGATTAAAAATACAAGACTGTATAAACAGAAGGTTTCAGATTACGAATCTTTGTGTTTTTTGGTTCGGTTTGCTAGAGCAAGCCAGGAGGAGGGGGGGGGGGAGGAGTACGAACGCAACTGTGATTTATAAACATAGATTTGGGCTGCTTTGGGGAATGAAACACACACTCGCGTTGCATCTTGCTCCTGAAGAATCATGCACCCGCGCTGCTAATATCTAGAGGTTTCTGCGATACAAACTATCGAAAACTGCGTAGAAATGGACACGAATTTCGAGTTTCTTTGAAGTAAGATAACATAAAGCCTCGTTGCTTTCAGTGGTGATGAGCCACGTACGGAAGCCTCGTTAGTGCGTTGATACTCTATTTACTATGAAATGATGCTGCTCGCTGCTCGCACCCTAAATGGATGTGCGAGTAGGATAAAGTTCTGTGTGATATAACTGTAGTTGAAACTGTCAAAACATTAATTGATGATTATATATATATATATATATATTATATATATATATATATATATTATATATATATATATATAATATATATATATATATATATATATATATATATATAATATATGGGAGTCAGGGGCGGAATGAGCACTCGGGCATGGACCCAGAGCCCGGGCCATTAGGGCCCGTAGTCATCAGAAAACAGTGAGTGTTCTCGGGGCAAGTGTCTAATCGAACTGTAATATGAAAAAAAATCGGATTTCAAGGGGCCCAGGACCTCATTATGCCCGAGGGCCCAGGTTGCTGTCAGTCCGCCCCTGTATGGGAGCGACTGCATGAAGTAGGAAATAAAATCAAACTCGAACGCTGGGACTAGAATTAAATAAGGTATTATTATAAATTTAATACTCGGTTAGGTTACGTTAAATTAAACTAGGTTATATACGGTTACGTCAGGTTCCAACCGCCAGACTGGAATTAAATCGAATTTGACCTCGTATCAATCCTACCTAATTCATATATAATGTACGATATAGAAATGTTCTCTATTCCAATTCACTGTTAAGCATTCAATAAACTAACTCGATTCCCATTATGAATTATTATTATTATTATTATTTCACACACATTTTTTTTTTTCTATTGTAAGTCTCTTTAAAAAGGTCATTTCTTTGTAGTACAAATTATAATTTGGTAAAGTGAAGTATATAAAATCAAAGTCATTTTTACTCCCTTTCACTTTATCCAACATTTAAAATCAACTCAAAACAACGTCAGTTTAAAAATTTGAAAATGTACTTTTAATGTTATTTCAATTTGGTAAAACTCGTCAGTTTGATTGCTCGTAAAAGTGGGAGAAGTGAGGGAAAGTGAGAGGAATTAAATCGCTTTGAGGATTGTACCTAGGATTTTTTTTTTAAATGTTTTTTAAATAGCTTTTATAACTTACTACGCGATACGTTTTATGTCATGCGTTATATTGTCTAATAAAATAGCGAAACAAAGTGTGTGTATATATATATATATTACCAAACATAAGTACGAGTCCACATACAATTATAAATAAAAAGCCAAACCAAAAGAAAGGTAACTTCATTTCTAGTTTAATATATAACTTAGAAGGTTACACAGTAGGAGACAGTACAAATAAATTACGACAAATGACTAATAATTTACAGAGAGAGACCAGTAGTTAATATTTAATGCGACTTCCTCGAGCATAAATGACAGTTTCATTTCTCAAAGACATCGAGTCAACCAAAACCTTCGGAATTTCGAGAGAAATTGTTTGCCATTTTGAATGGATGTCACGCCACAGATCCTGTAATCTCGTTGGTTTCACTTCTGAAACATTTTTAGTTGCTTCTACAAATGCTCAATGGTCTTTAGATCGGGACTTTATAGTGGAAACTTAACTTTAACATTTGGTCTCTTCCACTATGCCTCTGCCTCTAAGTAAGCTTTGTTGAGTGTTTCAGTAGGTTTTGATTTGTTGTCTCTTGGAATATAATAATAATAATAATAATAATTCCGTCCAAATTAAACGAACTCCACTTTAGGGTATCACCCACGCCAGCTGAACTGAAGTAACCACACACCATAATAGAATCACCACCCTGTTTAACAGTTTTACTTACGCAGTAGATTAAAATTTTCCAAATCAAAGTCGTCTCACAAACCTACGCCTTTCATTTCCAAAAAGTTCACTTTTGTGGTCTCTTCACTTTGCAGAACATCCTTTTATCACGCCACTTTTGATGTTTGTTTGCGGACTCGAGTTTTTTGCTCTTATTCACATGGATCATAAAATTTTCGAATAGCAACTTTTTCTCGCAGTTAGAGTTCTTGAAACCACTTTTTCACAACGGAGCTATCTCAGAGCGATTTGCTTGGTCTTTGAATAACTCAATCCTGTCTTGCGGTAGTCATTTTAGGCCGTCCTTGTATGCTACGAGTAGTCAAACTGTCATTTTCTCGGAACCGGTGTGAATTTTTGAATTGTTCTTTTGGATACTTTGAGGTCCATTGCAATTTCTCTTTGTGTATTGCCCTTTTTTTTTGGAGAGAGAGTATTTGGACTATTAATTCACCTATTAATTCCGTTCATTTTGTGGTGCAGAGGATTATCAGACATTTTCCTTGAATACCTGAAAAAGATTAGAGGACCATAAATCAGATAATGTTTGAAAATAAAAACCCACTCTAATAGACAGAGTTTATTTCCACAACAGTTTCGACGCCCACTGGCATCCTCCTCGGGTGGATACAGAAACAGGTGTTTCTGTATCCACCCGAGGAGGATGCCAGTGGGCGTCGAAACTGTCGTGGAAATAAACTCTGTCTATTAGAGTGGGTTTTTATTTTCATATTTTGACCTTCACGTAGAAAAAAGTGAAGTTTTTTGCAGATAATGTTTTATTATCTCTTAGCGCATCTGCCTTCGTATAAGTATAAACATAAGAAAGTTGGGGGGGATAATAAATTCTTTGTAGCAAATATAAGAATCCTACCAAACGTACACAGTTGCTAAAACTAGGGCCTCCACAAGAGACACTTTACGAGACTGCTCCACGAGTCCACACCATGTGAGTGTTAATGCAGATGTAGGCTAACTACTGTAGTTCTGTAAGGTTTTTGCACAAGAAATTAGTATACTGCAAATAAACTGTCTATAATCAGCAAGGTTTGTAAGTTCTGTGGACGTATTACACACATTTATCTTCCCTGACTCTTTTAAGAGTCCACTTAACTCAAATGTAAGACCAAAGTAAATATAAAATATTGCATGTTAAGCATACACTTATTTTATATCTGTTTCGAGTAGACAACTTTACCCTTTATCTGCCTATTGAAATAATTTTATCTATACCCCTTTATCGCTCATATTACTGTATATAGAGTTAGTTTGTTTGAAATGGAAGGCCCTTATGTGGAATGTTGTATTACTTCTCTTGTTTTGTTTTTATAAGCAGTGAACGCCTTTCTCATTTGGGTGAATATTAAATTTCATGAAACAGTTTATTGGACTCCTGATAGGCCGGAAGTTGGTGACGTTGGATATAACCTAACCTAACGTAATCTAACCAGCATGTAAGTCATCTTAATTAGCTCGAAGTAAAGTATGAAATGGGAGGCTGGGTAGTGTCCCCAAAACTTAATAGTACCCCTTATTTGTAGCGAATCAGTGTTTAACGAAGTTTCAGTTCAGGGATGGTATATGGGTATGTCATCAATCGAGTTGCGTGGTAGGGGAAAATTCAGACTAATCTGCATGAACCTCTTCCTGTGTCCAAAAAAATAAATAAATAAGTAATATTAGGACAACAGAGGCTGTCTCCAAAAGATTGCTGAAGGTTTGGTATATCAAACACACACACACACACACACATATTATATATATATATATATATATATATATATATATATATATATATATATATATAGATAAAGAACGACGCTTGTGTAGAAGAGCGTTCCGAACAAGATGAGGAGGGAGAACAAGCAAATGAAAAATGAGGTACCTCCCAGGAATCGAACCCGGGATCATCCAACTGCCGGTCGGATATTTGTTAACCACTGCACCAAGGACCCCGATTAGTCAGTACTCGTAATTCTCCTACATACGAGCGGAATCAAATGCCCTGAGGGGGCACCTTCGCATGCCGTACATATATATATACACATTTTAACTGCATTTGATTTGTGACGGTCGAAAAACTTTGTTATTTATGGCTGGCCAAACCACTGGCCAGATTTAGATGAGACTTGTGGGATAGGTGTATCTGAGGCCGAGGAAGAACATAGGCTATGTGGCGTTGGCCTCCGAGGTGATCTGAGGCCGCTGGAGGTCTCTGTATTCCGGATTGGTTGAAAGATAGTGACATCATAGACACGTCATAAAATGGGTGGAGCTCTATCATAGATGTCATAAAATGGGTGGAGCTCTATCATATACGTCATAAAATGGGCGGAGCTCTATCATAGACACGTCATAAAATGGGCGGAGCTCTATCATAGACACGTCATAAAATGGACGGAGCTCTAGCGCGTGCTTTTCACGCGATGCATGTACGATTCAGCAAACAAAATTTTAATGTTTTTAATTAGACAAAAATTTGAATTTTTAAAAATAAATATATATATATATACAGGGCGTCCCAAAAAAATGTATACACACTTTAACAGCTGATAGCTCAATTGATGTTTCTTTCTTTCCAAGTTAAACCCATTAGAATTAATAATGGCAGTCAGACTAAGCTTTGAACAAAGGAAATTCATTCTAAAATGCTACTGGAAGTGTGAAAACGCAGTTGAAGTGCAAAGACAGTTTAGGAGGGAGTTTCAAACAGATCCACCAACGCGACTTACCATCACTCGAATTAGAGATAAGTTTGAAGCCGATGGAACTGTTCAGAATGTCCACAAGAAGCGTTCCGGAAGACCACGGACATCGACAAGCCCCACAAAGCAAGAAAGAGTACTGGAAACGTATCACCAAAGTCCAAGAAAATCTGTGCGGCAAGCGAGTCGTGAGGTAGGAATTTCAGAATCATCTGTCCAACGCATTTTGAAGCGCTGTCAATGGAAAAGTTACATTCCAAGATTAGTCCATGCTATTAATGAAGATGATGATGATCCGGACCGAAGAGTGGAGTATTGCGAGTGGTACTTGGCACGATGTGGATGTGGATTGGACGAAGGGGTTTCGTAGAATACCCTCCGCGTTCACCAGACTTCACACCACTAGACTTTTTTTCATGGGGATACTTAAAAGACAAAGTCTACGCTATAAAACCTGCAACAGTCGCTGAATTGAGAGCAGCCATTGAACGAGAATGCACACAAATACCAAACGAAATGTTTCGTGATGTTTGCGATTCCATTGCTTCGCGTTATCAGCAGTGCCTGGACCAGAACGGACGTCAGTTTGAAAACAGGCGTTGACAAAACAATTAAATAATGTCTGTAGATTCTATTACATTTTGAAAATGAAATGTATTTTAATAAACACTGCCTTTATAAGTATTTAAAGTGTGTATACATTTTTTTGGGACGCCCTGTATATATATATATATATATGCTGTCTGTCTGTGTCACCCTAAAACACGACGGAAACGACTCCTCAAGAGAAAAAATTATTAGGTAAAAGTTGCTTAAAATTAATCGAAACCTACGGGAAAATTATTGAATGCCCGGTTAGGTTAATTGAATGTCCGGTTAGGTCAACTGTACGCCCTTGACGATAGGTTGGGTTAAGTCGTGATATTTTCGTTAAAATTAACGAAAATATCACGACTTAACCTAACCAATCGTCAAGGGCGTACAATTAATCTAACCAGGCATTCAGTTAACCTAACCGGGCACTCAGTTGACCTAATCGGGCACTCAGTTGACCTAATCGGGCACTCAGTTGACCTAATCGGGCATTCAATTAACCTAACCAGTTGGTTAATTTTTACATTCACGTCGCATTCTAAAGTTGCTTAAAATTAATCGAAACCAACAGAAAAATGATTGAATGCCCGGTTAACTGAGTAGTACGGCGGGATATTTTTGCTATACACACGAAGGGCGAGTTGCTCAGCTTCTACCCGGGTAACGCCGGGTAGCTCCGCTAGTGTACAATAAAGCGTTCAGAATATTACATAGGGTGCCACCTAGATGTTCGGCTGGCCAGATATTTGCCTCTCATACTGTATTTGGAGTTTTTCAGAAAGTATTGGGCGAGTTCAGTACATCTTAATGCAAAGAGTTTATTCGTCAACCAATCCTTTGTTTCAATCCCGAGTCAATCTTGTCACGCATCTTCCAAAATTTCGTCTGAAGGCGAAAGGGCATTTTTATTAAAACTGAGTACCATGTTCAGTCAAAGGCACTCTTCCGTTTGGCCGCTGGCCACCTTCCTGTTAAGACGTTTACTGAAGCTGTTCTTGAAAGATTTTTGTAGACTGTCGAGATTGTGTATTTCCATAAAAAAAAATCTTCCATTTATTGGTGTTTAATATTCTAAAGTTGTGAAATTGCGTGTAATAAATATTTATTTCATAGTTTAATAATGCCGTTTACAAAATACGCACGCGCGATATGTTTATTTCAGTACACCAGAGACATCCATGTCGATGATTCGGATAATCTATAGGAGCGCTCCATTTTTCAATATTAAACATACACTCATAAAACACAAATTGAAAGCTCACATTTTTCTGAGTCTAAAAATGTAGTAATCCAAAAGTATCAATAGCAAATAAAAAGTAACTAGATTTAATTAATTGTTTGACGTGTGACGTCATTAACTACATTATAAAGGTTGGCTAAGTTATAAATCTTCAGTCTGTGTTGTAAGATGGTATTTTTGGTAATTGTTACGCTAACCTAACCTAACATGAATATGTTATTACATTATCATTTGTATAATTTAGGTCTCGGGGGTACGGGGGCGGAGCCCCCGTAAAGATCACGCATCACAAATTGATCGGTATAGGGTTTTATATTTAAACCTAGTTACTTTTTATTTGCTATTGATACTTTTGGATTACTACATTTTTAGACTCACAAAAATGTGAGCTTTCAAATGGTATATGTTTTATGAGTGTATGTTTAATATTGAAAAATGGAGTGTTCCTAGAGATTTACCAATGATTCTAAAGACGGGAATAATGTTTGCAAATTTTGTAATTTAAAGTCGTATATTGGTGAAAAGTTTATCGATTTAAAGAATGAAATTTCTAAGAATTTTACGAAAGAATTAAATTCAAAATTAGAAGGTAGCCGAGTTTAAAAAAAATTAATGTTGACGTGCAAAAAAGTCTTGGTGTACTTAATAAAAAGTTTCAAACGTTTTGGGTAACTTAAAGGGAATTGAACTTAATAATTCTTGAATTCAGTAGGAAAATTAAACGATCCTATTAAACAAGTTCAAGATAATGTTCAGAAAATTGACGCAAAAGTTGATAAAATTGTTAATGGCTTTCAGTTGAACGGGAATAACTCAACTGTTGATAATTTTACTTCGGTGGAAACGATGCTGAGCCAAAGGCGTCGTCAAATTTTCAGCTGGATTGTCAAAATCCACGTAGTCTACTAAAAACTATAGTTAGGCATATGGATAAAGAATTTTGGGAGCAAGTGTAGTTTACGTCCCCCCTGTGGTGCCTAGTGTAGTTTACGCTCCCCTACAATATCCTAGTGTAGTTTGCGTTCCCCAACTTTGTCCCCAGTATACCTAATCAAATAAATCGTTAAAACTAACGAAAATATTACGACTTAACCTAACCAATCGTCATATATATATATATATATATATATATATATATATGGACGGGGGCACGGACAAAAACTCACCGGACAAAAACTCACCACTTAAATGCAAAGAGGACAAAAACTCACCAGACAAATGTTTTTGCGAAGTACATACTGTACATTCTAGTCTAGATCTTAAGATCTCAAGATTTTTAGACTCATTGTAGATAACACCAGTACACATTTGAAAACTTGTCGATCGATTTTTACAAACTAGTTGGTGATTCTATATAATTTGAGTGCACTGATCTAAAACATATAGTTAGTTTGGTGCTGGTTAACTATGCGGTCTACCATCTGAGTTTTGACAGAATATTTTCGTTAAAACTAACGAAAATATCACGAATTAACCTAACCAATTATCAAGGGCGTACAGTTGATCTATTATTAATTATAACATTGTTTGTTTCTGGAATAGTATTTACTATTTACTAATAGATCAACTGTACGCCCTTGATAATTGGTTAGGTTAAGTCGTGATATTTTCGTTAGTTTTAACGAAAATATTCTGTCAAAACTCAGATGGTAGACCGCATACTTAACCAGCACCGTTAGTTTTTCCCTATCACGTATGGTTTTCTTACTACAGGGTGTGTCATAAATCCCCCATTTATCCCCAAATGTGAACCATCTTATCGAGACCAACATTGGATTGCACATGCTAAACCATAAATTTTGTTGTTATAGACTACAGTAACACTTACATAATAATGTAGGGTAAATATATATAACAACCAGTCCCGTTCCCAGCAAAATACTCTCTCCCCTCCCATCAATGGGTGGTTAACATTTGGGGACAGATGAGGTATTACAACACCCCTTGTAGCACGAAATCTTTAGGTGATAGAGTAAAACCTAATAAAGCAGAATTAAATAGCTCCTAGCTCTTGGACAAGCATATTGCTTGTTTATGAAAGAATAAAAAAATAACTGAAAGAAACAAAATATATTTACCTTCTTTACTTGCAAACATTTCAGGACTTATTCCAAAGACTTAAGACTACGAAGGTAGATCTGACTAATGACGACTAAACCGGTGCTTCTTTGATGTTTTCTTATGCTGTGCGTTAGGCTGATCTCGTTGCAGACACCAGCAGTAATCCGCCATCATATTTGTATGCCATCTTCCTTGATATCTTCTTTCCATGGTTTTGATGTCCTGGTGAAATCGTTCCCCTTGCTCCTCACTGACATCTCCGAGATTTTCGGGAAAACGGTCAAGATGCGAAAATAAGAAGTCAACTTTCAGGCTCATGTTGCAGCCTAAGCCGCAAAACTTTTTAAGCATATTTTCTACCAGTCTTTCATAATTTTGGCGTTTGTAGTTTCCCAAGAAGTTTTCAACATCTTTGAAACCAAGCCATGCTTCTTTTTCTTTATTGGTCATTGTGTTCAGGAAATGATCGTCTGTCAATAACTTTCTAATCTGAGGACCTATAAAAACACCTTCCTTTATTTTCTCGTAGCTAATCTTTGGATATTTTGAACAAATGTACTTGAAACACTCACCTTCTCTATTCAATGCTTTGACATACTGCTTCATCAAGCCTAACTTAATGTGCAAGGGTGGTAGGAGGATTTTATTTGGTTCAACTAGATGTTCATGTAAAATGTTCTTTGATCCTGGGGTAAGATTCTCTTTAGGAGGCCAAGTTTTCCTCTTCCAGTGCTGGTCACGTGCTCGACTATCCCATTCGCAGATGAAACATAGCATCTTAGTGTATCCTGATTGCTGCCCAAGTAACATGCAAAGGACTTTGAGATCCCCACACAATATCCATCTGTGATTTTGATACTGAATTTTTTCCAGAAGCAGTTTCATGTTATCATAAGTCTCTTTTAAATGAATAGAATGGGCCACTGGGATTGATGCATATTTGTTACCGTTGTGCAGTAACACTCCTTAGACTGGTTTTAGAGGAATCTATAAACAACCTCCAGTCACTGGTTTGGTATTCGATGCCTAGCTTGCACACTAATCCTGTGATGTCCTTGCAAAATACCAAGGGACCGTCTTCTTCGAAAAAAGGCACGAAGTCTTTCTCACGATTTCTGTACCAAGCGAAGTATGTGTCGGATGCCAATAAATTGTTCTCCTGCAATCTAAACCCCAAAAGTTCTGCAGAGTCCTTAGGCAGATTCAAATCCCTGACTAAGTCATTTAGTTCGGCTTGGGTTAATGGTTTAGGAGGATCTCGGTCAGCTGTTGGCTGTTCATAAACATCATCATTGTCTGGATTTGGAGCTGAATCAGAATCTGAATTGTATTGATCCAGACTCTCGGGTGGGCGGGAATAGGAACTTCTGGACCATGGGGTACCGGCCTTATTGCAGATGGAAGACTTGGGTATTGAAGGCTCTCTTTATTCTTTGCATTATAACCTTTAACATTGCAAGAACAGAAGTAGCAGTCGTCGGTATGGTTTCTAGGCCCGCGCCATACCATAGGGATCCCAAATGGCAAACTTTTCTTTTTACCTTTGCTCCAATTCCTTAGTGCCGCAACACACGTAAGACAAACCTTGTATGGAGCCCAACTTTTGTCTTGATCTCCTAATTTAATTCCAAAATAAGCATGATAAGCTCTCTTAATGAAGGTCGTTACATTTGTCCTTTGTTTTCCAACAATATACCGACCACAAATATAACAAAATATGTCTGGACTATGGGTACATCCTCTTGAAGCCATTATTAAAATTTTAAAGACGTAATGTTAGAATTATCTATCTGAAAAATATGAAAAACCGAAATTAATTAAAGATAAAAAAAGTTAAAAAATTACAAAACGCCCCAAAATTGTTTTGCTAATAACTTTAAAACTGTGGGTGATAGAAAAAAACTGGTAGCATTTTTGAATTCAGCGCAGCGAACTACTTCAGAATCACAACTCAAAATAAAGAAATCGATTTTCATGCAGACCGGTGTAATTACTCTTCATCTTTCAAATTGTTCTGTTTTTAACCGACCAACCAATATTAATTTTTCACCAACCCACCAATCTTTCGTTATAAATTAATGCCCAGTTAGGTCAGTTGAATGCCCGGTTAGGTCAATTGAATGCCCGGTTAGGTCAACTGTACGCCCTTGACGATTGGTTAGGTTAAGTCATGATATTTTCGTTAAAAACACATTAATTATTTGAAGTGCTCTAACATGTTTGTTTTTCATTTCCCCCCAAAAAAGAAAGTTATTTTTGAAATCAGTGACCAAAACTACATTAGTATACCGATTTGGTTAAAAACAGAACAATTTAAAAGATGAAGAATAATTATCTACAATGAGTCTAAAATCTTAAGATCTAGATTGGAGTGTATGTATTTCGCAAAAACATTTGTCTGGTGAGTTTTTGTCCTCTTTTGCATTTAAGTAGTGAGTTTTTGTCCAGTGAGTTTATGTCCAGTGAGTTTTTGTTCGGATTCATATTGACGATTGGTTTGGTTAAGTCGTAATATTTTCGTTAGTTTTAACGTTTTTTTTGATGGATTCATTTAAAAAATGTCTCCTGAAGATCCTAGTGTAGTTTACGTTCCCCAACTTTGACCTAGGGCAATTTGTGTCCCCTTTTGCCTCAGGGGGACGTAAACTACACTTGCTCCGAATTTTGTTTGGGGAGTAGAATGAAATGAAAGACAATATGCGTGCCGGGTGCTAAAATAAATAGAATTGAACAGGAAGTAAAGAATTTAAAGTTCGAAACTCCAAATTCGCTGTTAACTTTTCAAGTTGGAGGGAACGATTTATATAATTAATTTTATTAGTAGGACGGAAGATCTGTTAGCTAAATATCGAAGTTTGATTAAATCTTGGAAAGATAAGTCGAATAATGTACTGATTTCAGGGTTTCTTCCGAGAGTTTATGAAAGTAATAGATTGTTAAGTAAAGCAATTTACTTCAATACTAAATTAAAAGCGATGTGCGTCCTTGAAGGAGTACAGTTCGTTGACTTTTAGTTAGATTTCAACTCGGCGGATTTGTTCATTGAAGATGGCGTTCACTTGAACGAAATCGGTAATTCGCGACTCGGGAGATTGATTGATTGATCAAAAAGTAAGTAAGATTTCCTTAAAATGCAAGCGAGATGAAATAGTTTTTTCCCGTTTAGGAAATGTAACCCCCGATCTCAAGGAAACTTCACGCGTCTCGAGGAACAAATAGTAACGTAAAAAATAGTTTAAAAGTAGTGTCTTTTAATGCGAGGAGTGTAAGGAATACGTTTAACAAATTTAAAGCTTTAGTTCACGTGCAAAATAACATCTCAATAACTGAATCGTGGATTAAAAGTGCAGATTGGGAGTTTATAGAGGAAGGTAATTATTGAATGTTTCACCAACACTGAAATTAATATCCAAAATACATTTTTCTAATGTATTTTCGTGTGTTCTGTTCAAATATGACCTTTCTTGCGCAAATGAACCGAAACAGTTATGAAACATTAAAGTTTTCCTATGTTTTGGTTCATTTTCGCTAGAAATGAAGGTCATATATGAAACAAACACACCAAAATATCAGGTCATCCCATAAGTAATGTCGTTTTTTACGATAGATTAAGTTTAAATTAGTCCTACTCGGTTTAAGCATAAATTTTCCGAAGGTTATATCTAAGAGGAGATCTATCTTGTTTCGCTACATACTTTACAGATCTTGACCAGTGAAGACGTGTGTTTTGCTTTATGTGAACCCCTCATAAACATGGCGGTATCAGAAGAGCATATCAGGCATATAATGCTTTACGAGTTCAAAAAGGGAATAGTGCTACTGAAGCAACGCGAAACGTTCAGGACGTTTATGGCAACGATATTCTGCATGTGAGGAAATGTCAAAGATGGTTTCAAAAGTTTAGGAATGGTGACTGCTGTTTGACAGATGCAGCACGCTCTGGACGCCCTGCTGAGTTTGATGATGACCTGCTGTTAGCCGCACTTGAAGAAGATTGTTCAACAACTGTCGAAGAATTGGCCCAGAAACTCAATTCATCCCCGTCCACCATCCATCGACATTTGCAACAACTCAGGAAATGCCTGTTAGGAAAAATGGGTGCCACATGAATTGTCGGTCGACACTCTGAGGGTGCGGGTAAACATTAGCACAGCTCTTCATTCCCGTGAACTCCAAGATCCGTTTTTGCACCGTTTAGTGACGTGATGAAAAGTGGATACTGTACCAGAATGTTAAGCGCCGTCGACAGTGGGTTTGTGCCGGAGAACCAGCGACACCACAGCCAAAACCAAATCTTCATCCTCGGAAGGTGTTGCTTAGTGTTTGGTGGGATAAAGGTGGTGTAATACACTTTGAAACCTTACCACACAACCAAACAATCACCGCTCAAGTCTACTATCAACAACTGGGTCGATTGAACACTGCACTAAAAGAAAAGACCTTCTTTGGTTAATCGGAAAGGAATCGTGTTCCACCACGACAACGCACGTCCTCATACCGCTCGGATCACTTCTGCAAAAATTGAGGAGCTTGGGTGGGAAAAACTTCCACATCCTCCATATTCTCCAGACCTTGCGCCTTCAGATTATCATCTCTTCAGGAGTCTGCAAAACTATCTTGACGAGAAACAGTATACTTCTTTAGATGACCTGCACACCAGTCTTTGTACATTTTTTGCCTCAAAACCGCCTGAATTTTATAAACATGGCATTGAAAAGCTTGTAGGACGTTGGCAGAGTGTCATTGATTCCGATGGAAAATATATACTAGATTAAAAAGTTTCAGTCGAGTTTTTTTTTGTCCTTCAAATTCCGATCTAAAAAACGACATTACTTATGGGATGACCTGATACATTAGGAAAATGTGTTTTGGATATTAACAAAAACCAAACGGGCTAGGAACAAACAAACATATAATAATATATATATATATATATATTATATATATATATATATATATATAACCTAACCTAACCTTAACCCGTGTGTTCTCCGATTGCGTGTGCTAACCGGGAGAACTTCGTTCCCCCTGACTCCCCCCATGATAATATATATGTACTAAACTTACCTTATTGTGGAGGTGGATATAGTTCCGCGATGGTTTTGAGGAAGTAATGTAGGCGGTCATTTCGTTAATGCTCGTACAAATTTTTTTATGCACTTAAAGAAAGTCAGACTGCACTTGTCACAATCCGCCATAACTATGAACTGTGGCTGAGAATGAGAATGACGTAGGCATGACGTTTATGCATGCCGTGCTCTGATTGGTCAATGTAGGTATATCGTCATACGGAACCTATAATTTTTCTACTATTTATAACTTTTTTAATAAGCATTTGCTCAAGATACGGATTGCAGATTCGAACAAAACACAGTAAAATACCCTAAGAAATTATGGTTACGCCTTCAAGGTCACTGTTGGTGAAATACTCAATAATAACCTAGGGGAATACCATATTAAAGGTTATAAACTTTTTAAAAAGGATAAGTGGCGAAATGAGACGCGGTATACTCTTATACTTTAAAGAAAATCTTCGCTCAGTTCAAAAGACGGTTAATGCTAGTGACTAGTTAGATATAATATTTCGGAAATTAGCGCTAATAACTTAATCTTTAATTTTGGAGTTGTATGTAGACCTCCTTCATAAGGATTAGAATTAGACGTTGAAATGTATAACATTTTAAGTAGCGCAGTTACGCGTAAGGAGTCAATTACTGTCGGGGATTTTATAAACTGCCCAGATATTAATTTCATTACCTTAAACAACGAAGATGTGGGTTGATACGCTTGATAGATTTTCTATAAGATAATTATTTTTTCAAAAAGTATTAGAACCGCCCCGCGGTGAGAATATTTTGGACTTGGTTTTAACGACAAATGATAATTTAGTTCAGAATGTAGACGTCGGAGAAAGTTTATGCAATAGCGATCATAGCATGATACGCTTTTCGATTAATGTTAAAACTTCTAGAGAGATAAATAACTTCATGGTGCCTGATTTTAGGAGAGCTTTAGAGCTTCATTAAATTTAATAAATTGGGATGACTGTTAGCGGTAGATAGTGTGCTTAGAAGTATATATTTATAAATTTAAGCGAGCGCTGTGTATCTAGGAGAGTTAAGAGAGGTGAATTAAATGTGCATCCTAAATGATGAAATTGAAATATAGGGAAAGCAATCGCTGACAGAACTGTGGCCTGCAAGAGGGATAAAAGTGACGGAGCAAGTGTAGTTTACGTCCCCCTGACGTAAAAGGGGACACAAACTACACTAGGTCAAAGTTGGGAAACGTAAACTACACTAGGATATTTAGGAGACATTTTTTGGATCACCTGAAGATCATGGCCCCCAGCCTTCTTCAGTTAGCCTTATAAGGCTAACTAATGAAAATATCACGACGTAACCTAACCAATCGTTAGGTGAACTGTACGCAGAGCTGGGCAATAAATACATTGAATGTATTTAAATACTAAATACTAAATACATGGGAGAAATGTATTTAAATACTAAATACATTTTACGAATGTATTTAGATACTAAATACAAAATACATCAATTGTATTTAAATACATTTGTAAATACATTTTAAATACATACAAATTTTAACATATGCATTCACTAATTCATGAGTAACAACAATATAAAATGAGTAGATGAGTAGATGAGACATAAACGTAAACATAAGACGTAAACATAAACATAAGGCACCTTACGAATTCTCTTTTATTTCACGGTTGCTGCGGATCAAAACCAATCTTTCAAAAGTTTTGTCTGAAGAGTTTCTTTTGGGAGTCAAAGTGATTCCCGCGAATGAGAATTTCGCTCTACCGGTGCCGAAGATGGTAATGTCGTGTTATAGCGGAGGAACAGTCTTTTTATGAGAGGATGTTTTCCCAAACTGTTGATGGTCCGATCGGAATCTTGTAGAAATGCCAATACATTCATGTCTGCAGATGGTGCAATAGAGGACCTCGAAGACGAACAGTTGTACTGTGCTAGTACAGAACGTGTATTAAACCAGTAAAAGTATTTACATTTTTATATTTTGAGTATTTAAATACATTGTATTTAAATACTATATTTAAATACATGAAAAACAATGTATTTATAAATACAGTTCTAAATACACAAATGTATTTAAATACGTATTTAAATACAAATGTATTTAAATACTGCCCAGCTCTGACTGTACGCCCTTGACGATTGGTTACGTTAGGTCGTGATATTTTTGTTAGCCTTATAAAGCTAACTAAAGAAGGCTGGGGGCCCTGATCTCCAGGTGATCCCATTTTTTAAATGAATCCATCAAATAAAACGTTAAAACTAACGAAAATATGGTACTTGTAGGTTATCCTCCCCCCCCCCCCCCCACACACACACCAATTTTGACAGAATATTTTCGTTAACTAACGAAAATATCACGACTTAACCTAACCATTTATCAAGGGCGTACAGTTGATCTATTAGTAATTATAACATTGTTTGTTTTCTGGAATAGTATTTACTATTTACTATAGATCAACTGTACGCCCTTGATAATTGGTTAGGTTAAATCGTGATATTTTCGTTAGTTTTAACGAAAATATTCTGTCAAAATTGGTGGTGGGGGGGGGATAACTTACAAGTATCGAAAATATTACGACTTAACCTAACCAATCGTCAATATATATATATATATATTATATATATATATATATATACCCCTCCGTCTTTGGCCTTGGTTGGTTCGAAGTCGACGGGGGTTCTGGTTAGGAGGCAGCAACGGATTTGTTACTCACAATCCTTTCTTCTGTAGTGGTTCGGAGGATTCCGTGAAAACTTACTAAATTCTCTGAAGATTCCCTGATGCTTCTTATAACGTATCGGGAAATTATTTTTCTCTACTTTATTGACTGAGTTCTCGGACGAGAGCACGGCTCGAAGGAAAAGATAAAAAAAACTTTCTTTTACTGTAATTTACTGCTAAAATGTACAGGTAATGCTCTGAATTTACAGGGGTAGAGGTTCGACCTCTTTCGACCATGGCTCAGGCCGGAATCTAAAAAAATTAAGGAGGCAAGGGGCCTCTGCCGCCTCCTCTGGGAGTGAAGTCTAAGAAGAAGAAGTAGTCGTTATTTTACAATTACATGCTTTATATATAATCTAAATTTTTGGGGAGTGCAGTTTGAAGGTTAAGTTCGCCCTTTAAACACATGATCAGAATTTTGAAAAATTCTTAATAAAAATTAAAAATAATAATAATAAAAAATAATCGTATTTTCGCCGAGTATACATTTCTAAAGGGCGACATAATTTCGGAGTAGTACATTGAGTACAATCTAAGTACATCACTGAGTACGTTGTAATTTTGGTTTATTACAATTATGATTATAATTACCAATTAATTCACATTCACTTATTATCGTTAATTACAGTTCCATTAAAGTACGTTCACTACGTCATTAGTACATTACATCATTAATTACATTAATTACATCATTAAGTACATTAGTCACTTACAATTCTTAGTGTTTTTATATTTATATATGGTTATTAGTACAACACAAAGTACATGGGCACATACGGTATATATTTATATACAACATGACACACATGATATATAACATAACGCATGATAATGTTTTATAAATTTGAATCAGAGCGAGAGGAGATTTTATGTTTTCAGATGCTCAATTTATGCTGTGATCATCGAATTGCATACACTGCATAAGCATTTTCGAGTTTATTGCGAGAGGCGAAATAATTAAAGTAAAAAAAAAATAATACATGCGAACGTATTTGCACGATTTCCAACGAACAGGTACGGATGCATAAAGTTTTGTACACATTTTATAGACTGACACGAGTAAAATGAATATTTAAAAATTGATATAGGATAATGGTCAAGATAAGATATGGACGTATGGATGAATATGGTCGAATAATAGTTATATCGCATCATACCAGACAGGCCATAACATATAAATAACGAGATATAAAGTGTAACGTTTTCATACGTCAATTCATAATCAATATGCCACGGCTATTCAATTCGTACATACAGTACAAGTCATTATTGGGAGGATTTAAAAGAAACGAATTAGAGACAAAGAGTGGGTATTAAAGACTAAGAAGTACAACTACGGGTTCCAATCCTTTTATATGCAATGTGCATGCATAATCTAATGAAATTTAGGGACGAGGGTTAGATGCAAGACAATCATAATAGAATAGCACAATAGAAAGCACAAATCGAAATTCTATCCAAACTCGCTCTGGCGATTTTGGTTTCTCATGTAAAAATGAACATTCAAACATAAAAACCATACAACATAAGTACTGTATGAAGACAATGAATATAAGGATCCACATAAGAATTATATAATGATTATATAGGAATTATTCATTGTTCATTTTTACACACACGCATATACCTTACCTTACCTTACAACCTTACAAAGGTTCCGCGCGATGTTTTCTCATTTCGCGAAGGTCAATCTTGTCGCCCCTCCTCTCGAGTTGGCCTGGTGAAGTAGTGAGTTGGATTCTTGCGCTCTCCACCTCACATAGCCAGGTACGCCCGGCTCATCATATATAACACATATATATATATATATATATATATATATATATATATATATATATATATATATTGACGATTGGCTATGTTAAGTCGTAATATTTTCGTTAGTTTTTAACGTTTTATTGGATTGGGTATACGCGGACAAAGTTTGGGAACGCAAACTACACTAGGATAATGTAAGGAAACGTAAACTACCAGGGGCGCCCGCATCCTTTAAAAAATTGGACGCACGATTTTTTTTTAGGTTGAGATTCTGGGGGACGCAGCGCAATAAATAAGTAAAATAAGTAGGTCATCTGTGCTCCTATCCCACAGGTTTTCTAAGAAATTAAAATTTGGTCTCCATCTTTTCTAGAAATTAAAATATGGTGGACGCACGTGCGTCTGTGCGTCCGCCTGTGGGCGCCCCTGTAAACTACACTCGGCACCACAGGGGGACGTAAACTACACTTGCTCCAAAGGGACGTACGCAGCAGCACTTTCAAACTTATATAGATTTAGGTAGAAATGGTAAGCGTTTAATTAGATGTGCTAAACGTGATTTTGAAATTCAAGTAGCTCGTGAATGTAAAGAAAACCCTAAGAAATTTTACGATTACGATAGTAATAGAAATACCCTGAGGGACAGTATTGGACCATTGGTTGACTCGGGTGGTTAACTTAACTAGTAATTATGGGGAGATAACGATAAGAATAATTTTAAATAATTTTAACTTTAAAATTTTAGGAGCTATTGAAGAATAGGGACCCCAGCCTTCTTTAGTTAGGCTTATAAGGCTAACTACCGAAAATATCACGACCTAACCTAACCAATCGTTAGGTTAACTGTACGCCCTTGACGATTGGTTAGGTTAGGTCATGATATTTTCGTTAGTTAGCCTTATAAAAAGCTAACTAAAGAGGGCTGGGGGTCCCTATTCTTCAATAGCTCCAAATTTTATTTTAAATAATTTTAGGGTCACCTGAAGATTAGGGCCCCCAGCCTCAATTACCAAATGATATCTTCGTTAAAACTAACAAAAATATTACCACTTAACCTAACCAATTGTCAAGGGCGTACAGTTGACCTAACCGGGCATTCAATTTAATTTATTATTATATTTGGTACTGTAAAGCAAAAAACAAGAATACATGGGGGCCCTGATCTTCAGGTGATCCTAATTTAATTTTAAATAATTTTATTTTTAAAATTTTATTTTAAATAATTTTAACTTTAACATTTTTACCCAAAGCACCTGAAAGAGTTAAATTTGCAGTGGTTCCCAAATGGAGGTACGCGTACACCCAAGGGATAGGCGGCATCCTGCTTTGGAACCAACTTTCACTCGGAAAAGTACTTTTAAAAGACGGTGTAGCGGCTACACTGTCTTTTGAGCAGCAATTTTGAGTAGGGGTGTAGTACGGAGCACTTGCCGAAGCCATCGAGTGGTACGCTGCCGAAAAGAGGTTGGGAACTCCCGAGTAAAATAATGAAATACTCGATCCTTTAGTTCTAATATTTAATAAATGTGTGTTGCTGGGGGTTGTTCCTTCGGATTTTAAATTGGCCAATGTAACTCCAATCTTTAAAAAAGGGAATAAATAACAGGCGAGAAACTATAAACCTAGTAGTCTAACTTCTATAATTGAAAAGCTTTTAGAAACAGTTATTAGAGATCGTATAGTCGAGCATCCTGAAAGCAGTAATTAATCGTATGAAACAAAGTCAGCATGGGTTTCGTTGAAATAAATCTTGTTTAACAAATTTATTGGAATTTTTCATGAAGTCATCGGTATTTATGATTACAGTAGAATGATAGGATCACCTGAAGATCAGGGCCCCCAGCCTTCTTTAGTTAGCCTTATGGCTAACTAACGAAAATATCACGACCTAACCTAACCAATCGTTAGGTCAGCTGTACGCCCTTGACGATTGGTTAGGTTAAGTCGTGATATTGTCGTTAGTTAGCCTTATAAGGCTAACTAACGAAGGCTGGGGGCCCTGATCTTCAGGTGATCCGAGTGGTCTAATAAGTGACAAATGAAATTTAACGTAGATAAATGTAAAGTTATGCATATAGGTTACTACAACAGTAAATTTAACTACACTATGGGAAATCGTGTTTTAAGTGAAGCTTCTGAATAGAGATTTAGGTGTCATTGTTAATAAAGATTTGAAGTTCTGAAAACAATGTTCACTCGTGAGCAGTAAAGCTAATAGAGTATTGGGTTTTATTTCTCGTAATTTTGAATATAAATTTAAAGATATTGTTTTGCCACTATATAAGTCACTTGTTAGGCCTCATTTAGAATATGCTGCGCAGTTTTGGTGTCTCTATATGAAGAAGGATATAGAAATGGTAGAAAGGGTTCAGCGCCGCGCAACAAAGCTTATTTCAGTGTTACGTGGCAAACTAGGGGAAGATAGACTCGAATTGCTGAATTTGTATACGCTTAAAACCCGGCGTTTAAAAGGCGAATTAATTCAGTTGTTCACAATTTAAATCTTTTTGATGACGTAAATTATGTGAATTTCTTTAACTTGGACGATAGGAACATGACAAGCAATAATGGTTGTAAAATTAAGGGTAAACAATTTAAGACAAGCGTTGCGAGGGAGTTCACCTATGAGACAGTAGAGAGGTGGAATAACCTACCCGCGGGGGTCGTGGTAAGCACTTCAGTTAATATTTTTAAGAATAGGTTGGATAGTTATTTTAGTAGCAGCAATTTGCATTAAAGGGCGGGTAAATTGGCGATATGATTTTTAGTATTGGGAGTGGCCGATTTTCTTTTTGTTTTAAATATTAGTAGGAGGTACTGATCGGGTCTGGCTACAGAGCACTGGGAGTTCTCAAATGATACACTCATTGGTAGAGACGGGAAACTTGATGGGAATTTTCGTGAGTCAAAACCTCCGAATAGGCAATTAAATTATTATGGGAAGCCACTCTTCTCTCCCCTTCTTTCTGTTGCTCCTTCCTTTTTTTTCAGTGCTAAAAGGTTGCTGCTTGAGGGGGGGGGTAGTTAAGATAGAGTAGCAGTAGTATTGTTCCTTTTGTAATAAATGTAGTAGGAGGCGCTGGTCGGGTCTGGTTTCAGATCACATTGGTCGAGAGGGGAAGCTTCATGGGATCTTCTGAGAGCCAAAACCTCCAAATAGACGTTTTCAATTTTAGGAACGCTACTCGGGTTTATAATGTAGGAATGTTAGTACTTTTTAGATAAACCGCGGAATATCTAACTTAGCTAGCTAGAGAAAGTTTTATGGTTTTATATAGAAGTAGTGATGTTCCCTTTTGGAATAAATGTAGTAGGATGCGCGGGCCGGGTCTGGTTTCAGAGCACTGGGAGTTCTCAGATAATGGGAAGCTTGAGGACTTTTGGGAGTCAAAACCTCCGAATAGTCATACTCATCTCCAGGGAAGTTACTTAGTTATAGTGGAACTTTAGTTTTAAATATTGTACATCAAATTTCGCGATAAAAATAAATAAATTTCTCAAGATAAATAAAAATTATACATATTATGCATTATTATTCTCCATTGTGCGTGGGAAATTTTTAAATTGTAGGTCTGGCCAGTTGGAGGCACCCTCTCGACCAGTGTTTTGTTATGTTCGTTTGAAAATTTTCTCCTATACTTAGTCCTCCCCCGACTTTAGAGAGATTCCTCTGATTGTTTTGTGCCCCACATAGTGTGATCAATCATCGAGCAACTCATCTTTTGCTCATTTGCCTCATAAACACCTCTAAGTGGGAGACTCTTGAATTCGCCGTAGCTTCAACGGATGATCACCACGAAACATTCATTTCCATAATAAATACAGGGACCCTCCACTGATATTCCTCGCCGCAAAGAGATTTTCTCTACTCTCGTGGTAGTACAACACCGCGAAGTATGAACAACTCAATAAAACACTTGCCGCATAAATACCTTTCACGGCGGGAGACCCAAGTTGAATACTCACGACATTCAAAGAGTTGGCAGATACTGTACATACACAAGCCAGACATCTAATTAGAGAAAACACGCTCACGCACTCGCTTGTCTCGTTAATAGACTAGTTAAATGTTTTATAGAAATGCATAATATTATCTGGGTAATTGGACGCACTATATGATAAATCTTCGGTACGGTGACTTTGGCAGGCTACGGAGAAATGATGCAACGACGAAATGACGACTTCTTGTACATAATAATAAATAAAAAACCCTGAAAAAAATGCATGACGTAGATTAGATTAGTAGTTTAGTAGTTACGCTATCCTTTATTTTCCATTGTCTTCTAATTTGGAACTGAGTACACGTGATAAGTGTACGCATGGTGCGAATGAACTCTGAAGCTATTCTTTTCATTATACATTTTCCTACTTTCCTATAAATCTTCTTTCACCACTATTTTCTGTCAACAGTGGCTGTGGAGGAGGGAGAGAGCCTCGTCCGTTCCATATTTTACTATTACTACTATTCCCGCGTGAAAGCTTTTCACACACACGCTATAAGTTGGTATAAGTTTTCGGCGTTTTTTTTTCATTGCTATTTCAAACTTTTCTACTTCCTTCTTGGGCTAGCCTCGGGTGGATCTTAGGGTCTTTGTTAGCCCGTAACTCCGTTATTTGGCTTCACTCTTTAGGATTGACTCCCTCTGTATCATCCGAATCGTTTACTTTATACTTTATTCTCTTAATCATTATTATTAACATGTTTTTATTATTACGAAACCAATTGCATCGTTTATTACCTTCATGAATACTGTAATTTTATGAAATATACTTCCTGCCAATAGAGAATAACTTTATTATTGTGTCAACTGTTGTACATAATATGGAAAGGAGAAAGCAACATCATTCTAAATATATTCATTCAATAAATCAGTTATTATTTATTCACTTTTATTATCAAATAAAAACTCTGAGAAAACCGTAGGTGTCTATTTACTTTTGTCATCTCTCTCTCTCTCTCTCTCTCTCTCTCCTTATATGTGTATGTTAAAAGTTATTAGTATTTACGTTTTAATAGAGCCGAGCGGTGTACCGCGAAAGAAATGATGTGGTCTAACTACGTTTCATTATCCTTCATGCAAATTTCCTTATCGGATATAAGTTTGGCTAAACGCAAAACAGAGCTTTGAAGCTTCTGATAGACTATAATACGTAATAGGGACTAATTTAGATGCCTCAGGGATAGCAAAACGCCATATACAGTGCAGGTGTATAGGTATAAATTGAGAAAAGTATATATATATATATATATATATATATATATATATATATATATATATATGTGTGTGTGTGTGTTTGTGTGTTTGTGAAGGTACAGTATATAGATAGTAATAACGTATGTATATGTGCTAGGAGCTAGGAACCATTAAGTTCGCTTCCCAGTATAAAATTTGTAAAAAACATAAAAATTACTAATTAGTAATATGTATTGTGTTGTTATTTATATGTTATTGTTTCTGTCGATGAAAATTTCCAAAAACAAAACCTATTCATTCCTGATGATTTTTTTTGTTTTTTAGAAATTCTGTTTCTAGGGGAACTTTTTTTCGCATCTGCACGTGAAGCTTTTCTGATAACCTCTGTTGCTTATATCCTGCCCGCGGGACTGTAGTAAATTTATCACTTTTTCATTATTTTTTTTATTAAAACTATAAAAAAACTAGCGATCGTGCCTGTTTAAGCCCGTGGCACATTATATATAATAATTATTTTATTTATACATTTTTTGGGGGAATTACCCCAAATTATTTATGGGCAACCAAATCATGAACGCGCTTCGTTACGTTGGGTTAGGTTACGCTAGGCTTGGCTATACGTTATGTGAAGTTATAGGTTTAAAGAGTAGGACCGAGATTTTGACCTGCCTGTCATTATTTCCGTCGCAAGGTCATAATTTTCACCCAATTTTTAGGGGTCCTCCTATCAAAGCGAGGAACACGCAAAATCAGTATGTTTACCTCTGGCATCCAAACTCTCTCTCTCTCTCTCTCTCTCTCTCTCAAATGATGCTTCGATAAACCATATAGTTTTATCGTTAAAAAGGGCGAGAATGATTTTTTATGCGAATCTGTGTACGTCATAAATTAGTTAAAAATGACTTAATAATATTTTAGGTGAAATTATGTGAAAATTTGATTTGATACGAAAATTTTCGTAACAAAAACAAAATAGTTCTAAAAAATGAATTTGACAAATCACTCGAAATTTGTAAACATCAATTTCAACTTGAAAAATATACGCACTGAAAAAAACCTACGTAGGTCTAAATTTTATTTTAATATCAACAAACGATTCGTTTGGATTTTAGACGGACAAACTTTTGTTAAAATTGAACTAAACAAATGATGTTACTTCAAAATAAGTTTGGTTTAGATTAAACGCCTCTTAGATTCTATTTACTTTGAATTAATCATTTTCAAATTTCCCGAATGAAATGAAACCCAATTTCGAGTAAATCAAATTTTATATTTAATCAAAATCAAATTTATTTAATATTATTATTATTTTTTTTTTTCGGTTCAATTTTTAACAAAACTTCCCCTTATAATTTCGAACGCATTATTTTGTTCGTTTAAAATCCAAACAAATCACTTGTTTATATTAAATAAATAAAGATTTTTTTTTTGAGTACCTAAAACACCGTCCAAATAACTAAATCTGTTTGCGAATGAACGATAAAATGGTATACGTCTTCATCACATTCGCTTCCATTTTCAATTAAATTTTAATACTTTTATTACTGTTCCATTTAATGACGTTCCTTTATTTCCAATTAATATAGATCAGTCGAGTATGGGGGTGCGATTTCATAAAATTGTACGACAACAAGGACTCACAATAGGCTAGTGCGAATCCAACTGTCGCTCACAAGAGTACTTGTATTAACATATGCGGCTATGCCAGACGTACAATTCTAGTTAATTACAAATAAGTAATAATTTCAATAAAATACAAAATGGCTTATATCATTATTACTGAAGTAACTATTAGTAAAAATAAAGTTGTTATTATAAAAAAAAATTCGCGATTGTACTTATATTTTCATTACAACAGTAAAATATAATTTATATTTACTTGAGCGAAAAATCTATCGCTCCATTCGGCTGCAATATTATTTTGTATTCAAACAGCAGTACGCTGGTTGAAGCTGTGCTATAAGTTTAGAATATTATGTACTGTATGAAGGCTTACTCAAAATGCCTCATGAATCATGATATGCCACATGAATTTTTAAAATATATTTCAAGAATATTTTTTTTAATATCTTAAAATTAATATATTTTTTATCTGTTAAATTAATATTTATCGTTTCAAGCAAGGGGGAGCGACCGCTCCATCGCTCCTATACGCCAGTCGCCACTGGGTATAGTACCCACTCGGGACATTCCAATATGCGTGGTATGTTCAATTCTTCACACGTGCTAGCATTTACTCCACATACTAATACTCATAATCATATTTATTTATTTACACCCTTTCTTTATTATTATTATTATTATTATTATTATTATTATTATTATTTTCTTGTTAAAGGAAGTTATAATAGGAGAGCATCATTTATCTTTAAAATTTAATCTCGGTATCGGCAGCAATCGGTGCAGAATAATGGACAAAAGCGGTAAAAAAAGAAGACATTACCGATTAATCGGCAAATCCCCGGTACATATTAATGCATAGTCGAAACCAGAAAATGACGTAAAAATGAATTTTCCTCATGGCTTCTCCTCTATCCAGGACTCATTTCACGCTGTTAATATACTCGTGTAAAATATATATGAAAATTATTTCACGAAAGTAACACGTGAAAAATATTTATGATGAATAAAACCACGAAGGAAAGGAAACACAGAATGGTGCTCAAGCGCTTTCGTCTAATGACATCCTCAGGAACACTGAAGTACATAAAGAGTTACAGCCTATATATAGGTTACAGAAAAAAAAAATATATATATATATATATATATATATATATATATATATATATATATACACACAATAAACGGAGAAACAAAAAGGATTGTGGGAGGGGCACATAAATTTATAAGGAAAAACTATTGATTTTTAGCACAAGATTAAATGAATTGTTTCCAACCAATGTTATAGATAAAAACAAAATATACAAATTTATACTGGAAATCTGACCGGGTTTTAGCACTCTGCTCTTTTTGTATATAAAAATTGAAAAATTATCGATTTTTAGCACAAGATTAAATGAATTGTTTCCAACCAATGTTATAGATAAAAAAAAAAAAAATATACAAATTTATACTGGAAATCTGCCCGGGTTTTAGCACTCTGCCCTTTTTGTATATACAAATTGAAAAATAAAAGGTATTAGGGTGGCATACAAGTTTACCAAAGATTTAGCGTTCTACCTTTCTTATCTAAATCTGTTCTGAAGGAATTCAAAACAACAGGATCGAGTTGAAAAAGACCTTTGCTTATGTTGAAGTTATTTGTAAGTTGGATAATGGCAGACTCAAGAATATTTCTATTAACAATGTTGCTAGAGTGAAATAAAACTGAAGCATTATTCCAATCAATACACTGGGATAACTCTGACAAATGGACAAAAAGGGCACTGGACAACTGTCCTGTTCTAACGGAATATTGATGCTGTTTTATACGTGTGCAAATCCTTTCCCGTCTAACCTATGTAAAAGGAATCACATTGTTTACAACCAATTTTATAGATAATGCCTGAATTATTGGTAGGGCTATTTTTTACTATGATATTTTTCACAATATTGTTATATGAAAATACTACATTAATATCCAAAAGTTTAAGTACATTAGCAATGCCTAAAAAGCCCGGGAAAAATGGAAGTACTAAAATATTTTTTGACAAAGTACGAGTGTTATTATTGACACGATAGAAAGTTCGTTTTGCCTTGTTGAGACAAGATTCCATAAACGCAGATGGATAACGCAGATCACTTCCAATACCGTTGATTTTTTCTAATTCGGCATCGATGTATTCCGGACTGGCGATCCTAAGGGCGCGGAGAAACATTGAAGAAAAAATGGCCTTCTTAGTGGGAGTGTCATGTCCCGAGTAAAATTGTACGTAGGACAAATTGTTTGTTTTTTTCCGATAGATACTAAACTTAAAACCTGGGCTTTCCCTATGTACACGCACATCCAAAAATGTGATTGAATTGTCTTGTTCCACTTCTAAAGTAAACTTAATGGAGGGGACTTGATCATTTAACTGAAGGAGGAAGTTATCCAGGTCACGATTCATGGGCCAGATACACAAAATATCGTCGACGTACCGCAACCAAGGGATGCCAACCCCCAGGATTCTCGGAATGTAAGTAATTTCGAAAAACTCGATATAAATATTGGAGAGGAGGGGCGACAAGGGGTTGCCCATGGCCATCCCAAAAACTTGTTGATAATACTCGTTATTGAAAGTGAATTTACAGTCTTTGATGCAAAGCTTAATAAGTTCCAAAACAATGTGCGAAGGTAGTGGCAGGTCATACTTATGTAATTCTTGGGAGAGAAAGTCAAGCATATCGTCAATCGGCACTTTTGTAAACAATGAACAAACGTCAAAACTGATCAATCTATCGTTAGTTTCAGTACGTGCATTATTCAATTTTTCAGTAAGATCCATGGAATATCGAGTTTTTCGAAATTACTTACATTCCGAGAATCCTGGGGGTTGGCATCCCTTGGTTGCGGTACGTCGACGATATTTTGTGTATCTGGCCCATGAATCGTGACCTGGATAACTTCCTCCTTCAGTTAAATGATCAAGTCCCCTCCATTAAGTTTACTTTAGAAGTGGAACAAGACAATTCAATCACATTTTTGGATGTGCGTGTACATAGGGAAAGCCCAGGTTTTAAGTTTAGTATCTATCGGAAAAAACAAACAATTTGTCCTACGTACACTTTTACTCGGGACATGACACCCCCCACTAAGAAGGCCATTTTTTCTTCAATGTTTCTCCGCGCCCTTAGGATCGCCAGTCCGGAATACATCGATGCCGAATTAGAAAAAATCAACGGTATTGGAAGTGATCTGTGTTATCCATCTGCGTTTATGGAATCTTGTCTCAACAAGGCAAAACGAACTTTCTATCGTGTCAATAATAACACTCGTACTTTGTCAAAAATATTTTAGTACTTCCATTTTTCCCGGGCTTTTTAGGCATTGCTAATGTACTTAAACTTTTGGATATTAATGTAGTATTTTCATATAACAATATTGTGAAAAATATCATAGTAAAAAATAGCCCTACCAATAATTCAGGCATTATCTATAAAATTGGTTGTAAACAATGTGATTCCTTTCACATAGGTCAGACGGGAAAGGATTTGCACACACGTATAAAACAGCATCAATATTCCGTTAGAACAGGACAGTTGTCCAGTGCCCTTTTTGTCCATTTGTCAGAGTTATCCCAATGTATTGATTGGAATAATGCTTCAGTTTTATTTCACTCTAGCAACATTGTTAATAGAAATATTCTTGAGTCTGCCATTATCCAACTTACAAATAACTTCAACATAAGCAAAGGTCTTTTTCAACTCGATCCTGTTGTTTTGAATTCCTTCAGAACAGATTTAGATAAGAAAGGTAGAACGCTAAATCTTTGGTAAACTTGTATGCCACCCTAATACCTTTTATTTTTCAATTTGTATATACAAAAAGGGCAGAGTGCTAAAACCCGGGCAGATTTCGAGTATAAATTTGTATATATTTTTTTTTTTTATCTATAACATTAGTTGGAAACAATTAATTTAATCTTGTGCTAAAAATCGATAATTTTTCAATTTTTATATACAAAAAGAGCAGAGTGCTAAAACCCGGGCAGATTTCCAGTATAAATTTGTATATTTTTTTTTATCTATAACATTGGTTGGAAACAATTCATTTAATCTTGTGCTAAAAATCAATAGTTTTTCCTTATAAATTTGTGTGCCCCTCCCACAATCCTTTTTGTTTCTCCGTTTATTGTGTATATATATATATATATATATATATTATTTTTTTTTTTTCTGTAACCTATATATAGGCTGTAACTCTTTATGTACTTCAGTGTTCCTGAGGATGTCATTAGACGAAAGCGCTTGAGCACCATTCTGTGTTTCCTTTCCTTCGTGGTTTTATTCATCATATATATATATATATATATGTATATATATACACACACGTCAGAGGCGATTACTACGCTCTCTCTCTCTCTCTCTCTCTCTTTCTATTATATATATATATATATATATATATAATATATATGGGAATGAACTCAGAATGGTTCCCTGAGGTTTTTTATGATAAACACAGACCGTGCATGGAACAAAGGAACTCTTCTAGGATAATTAAATCCACTATAGTCCGAATAAGTAATGGTAAATGACAAATACCATAGTTTTTCTTTTTCATGATGCTAGCCGACGTGGGCAACGGGTCACTCGCAAAGAGGTCCCAAAAGTATGGCTTCCCTCACCAGCTATCTGCAAAGTAGATAGGATCCAGCTTTGGGACAGGATCTAGGGTTTAAAGCAGCCTAGCCCAGCTACATTTAGAACCTCAATATAAGCAAAAGCCTCGCTGCCTTCACGTCAGATTGAATACATCAAAGAAAAAGGGGTATCTATTATATTTTTAGCCAAAAACCAAAACTTAAACCTCAACTGGCAGAATTGAGCGTCCACTTTCTTTTCTAGGCACATAACATGTCCGTTTCAAGATGGAAATGAACTCAGAATGGTTCCCTGAGGTTTTTTATGATTACTTATGATTACTTATGATTACTTTATGATTATTTTTATTACTTATTCGGACTATAGAGGATTTAATTATCCTAGAAGAGTTCATTGTTCCATGCATGGTCTGTGTGTATCATATATATATATATATATATATATATATATATATATATATATCGTGGTGTTAGAAGCGATAAGATTAGGATAAAAATTAATTGATTGAAGTAAGATAAATTTTGCATATTGCTAAGAATTTTACTTTTGGAAAGTTTAGAATTTTATATACTTGCGTTTATATTCACATTGTTATAGTTAAGTAACTGAATATTAGTGGTTTTTAGCGATTTAGAAGTTTTCATAGCGTGCCGGCTTAATTTAACTTAAACTTGTGACGGTTATAAACTAATTTTTAACTGCGCGATGCCGTCGCAGAAAGCGTCGTGTGTTACGTGTGGGGTAAATCGGTGGTATTCGGAATTTAAAGATTATAACGGCAGTCCTATGGCGATTACCGAGAGATCAGTTTGTTTCTTTTGCGAGTTAATGAAGGAAATAGTTGACATAAAACGCAGTGTACGTGAGGTAACGGGAAGACTTGCAACACTTGATGAGGGCAGGGGTAGGGCTACGGTTGACGAAAGCCGAACCAATACTAACGTTGAAGACGTTAGTAATTTGAAGGGTGAGGTGCGTTACCTAGTTTCTAGTTTAGGTAGCTTGTCGGGAAGGTTGGATAGAGTTGAGGAATGGGTTAAGGTTGGTCCGAGATTAGTAGATGGGGAGGGATTTAGAGAAGTTAAGGGTGGAGCTAGGCCGCGTACGTTAGGTGATAGGAATCCACCCCCTATCGAGGTTTCGAACCCTTTCGCCCATTTGGAAAGGGACGTGAATGAGGGGGAAACTATTTTAATTGGGGACTCTTTAGTGCGCCATATGGACACAGAGTTCGTTAAACGGCATCCAACCACGAGGAGGAGGGTCTGTCTCCCAGGGGCCAGGGTTGACAGAGTTAGAGACGAAGTGGATAGGATTGACGTTGCCTCCCGTCACTCGATGTTGGTAACGACGGTAGAGGGCAACGACTCGTATAGGCCCGATATGAGAGTGCCTGACCTTTTGGAGAGATATAGGGGTTAATTAGGTCCCTAAAGACGAGGTCAGGTAGGTCTTTAGTTTTAGGTATTACCCCTAGGCACCGTTTGGGTCTTAGGATTACGTTTAAAACAATATTTTTGAATAATAAATTAGAAGAGATTTGTGCTGAGGAAAATGTACCCTTCGTAAAGCTGTGGTCAAAATTCAGTGATCCTAGCCTTTTTATAAAAGATGGGGTGCATTTTAATGAAATAGGTAATGCTAGGCTAGGTAGGTTAATTGACGAAAACGTACGAAAGCTGTATAGGTCGAAGCCTTCTTTAAACGTTGGGTCCGGGGAACGCGGGCCCGACGTGAAAAATAGTTTAAAACGCCGGCCCGTGTAAAAAATAACTTAAACGTCTTTTATTGTAACGCGCGTAGTATTAGAAATAAATTAAACGAATTTAAGGCGATAATTTATTCCGGCAACTACGATATAGTTGCTATCACTGAAACGTGGTTAAATACCGTGACTCGGGACTTGTTGGGGAACTTGAATACCGGGTTTTAAACTCTTTACTAATGATAGGTTACATAGGTTTGGTGGCGGCGTTTTGCTGTACATTCGTAATTCCCTTAGGGCTATCGAGGTTAAGATAGATTTTCCGGCAGCAATTAATGCGATATGCGTTGAAGTTAGGGCGCGTAGTATTAGTTTTAATTTTGTTGTTGTTTATAGACCTCCCGTTCAACCCCTCGATACCGATACTAGATTTTACTCACTTCTTGGTAACTTTATTGACAATCGGAATAGTATAATTGTCGGAGACTTTAACTGCCCTAATGTTAATTACGAGACTTTTACTGGTAATGAGGAGGGTTTGAGATTGATTGAGTTCATGGAGGATAATTTTTTACGACAGATGGTTACCGAACCAACGCGCAGTGACAATATTTTAGATTTGGTGATGACGAACGGGGAAAATATAGTCGAAGATTTAGAAGTAGGCGAGAGTTTAGGATGTAGTGATCATCAAATTCTTAGGTTTAAGTTATTGATAGAAAACACTAAGGATAGTAACGTAATAGAAGTCCCTGATTTTCGTAGGGCTAATTTTGATAGTTTTGCGGATAGGATGAGAGTAGTGGACTGGGATAACTTATTTATGGGTAATGACACAAATTTGCATTGGGAGGCGTTTAAAGAAAGTTTTATGAATATTGAAAGGGAGTTTATTCCTCGTAGGCCCAAGCGCGCTAGAAATCATGGTAGGCCCAAATGGTGGACTAGGGAAATAGGCGAGTTCATAAACGAGCGTAACAGAGCGTATAGACTTAATAAGCGCAATGGCACGGCAGCTAACTTCAATAGATATATCGAGCTTAGACGTCAGGTTAAAAGATCAGTTAGGAATGCTAAGCGTAATTTAAAGATACTTATAGCTGCGGATAGTAAACATAATCCAAAAAAGTTTTTTGAATACGTCAATAATCGTAAGCCGATAAAAGATAACATAGGCCCTCTAGTGGATGTTAACGGCGCTTTGGCTTCTGACGCTCAGGCGATGGCGGGTATTTTCAATAACTTTTTTGCGACAATTTTTACCGTAGAAGACGTAAATAATGTCCCTGACGTGGACGATATCGTTCCATTTAGTAGCGAGACTATTTTGGATGAAATAACTTTACGAGGGTGAGATTGCGTATTATATCGATAGGCTAAAAGTTAGCAAGGCTCCAGGCCCTGACGCTTTTTATCCCAGACATTTGAAAGATTTGAAAGACGTTATTGTAGGCCCCGTAACGAAGATTTTTAATCAGTCACTCGACACGGGGATTATTCCTGAAGACTTCAAATTAGCTAACGTTACGCCTATTTTTAAAAAAGGCGACCGCACACTAGCTAGCAATTATAGGCCCATTAGCTTAACGTCAATTGTCGGTAAACTTTTGGAATCCGTAGTTAGGGATCGTATCATCGATCACTTAGAAAGTAGAGATTTGATTAATAGTAGTCAGCATGGGTTTCGACGCCATAGAGCGGCTGACGTTATTTATTTAGATTTTAAAAAGGCGTTCGATACAGTTCTGCATAGAAGATTAATTGTGAAGGTTAAAGCGCACGGTATACGCGGTCAGGTAGCTAACTGGTTAGAGGAATGGCTTCGTGCTAGGAGACAGAGGGTCGTTGTTAATGGTAGTGAATCGGGGTGGTTGGATGTAGGTAGCGGTGTCCCACAGGGTTCAGTGTTAGGCCCATTGCTATTCGTAATCTACATTAACGACATAGATGTAGGATTGACTAGTAACGTGTCAAAATTCGCGGTCGATACTAAAATAGGCGGTAGGGTTGTTAACGAGGACGATAGAAATAGGCTCCAAGACGATGTAAATAGGATTATGGAGTGGACGGTTAAGTGGCAGATGCAATTTAACGTAGACAAATGTAAAGTTTTGCATATAGGTTCTCGTAACAATAATTACACGTACACGATGGATGGTAGAAAGTTAGCGAGCGTTGACGAGGAAGTAGATTTAGGCGTACGCGTATCTAAGGATTTAAAGTTAGGAACCAGTGCCTGGAGTCTTGCGCAAAAGCTAATAGGATGTTAGGCTTCATAGCGCGTAATTTCGAATTTAAATCGAAGGATATTATATTGCCCCTTTACAAGTCCCTAGTCAGGCCTCATTTAGAATATGCCGTTCAGTTTTGGTGCCCGTATTTGCGCGAGGATATTGATAGGTTAGAAAGGGTTCAGCGTCGTGCCACGAAACTAATTCCGTCATTGCGCAACAAGCCTTATGAAGATAGGATTAAAGTGTTAGACTTGCATTCACTCGAAACTAGGAGATTAAGGGGGGAGCTTATTGAAGTTTTCAAAATCGTTAATAACATTGATAACGTAAATTTTGACAAACTGTTCACTTTCGATAATAGCAATACTCGTAATAACGGATTTAAGTTGCGTGGCAGACGTTTCATTACTAATATCGCTAAAACTTCTTTACGTTTAAAGTAATTGATAAATGGAATAATCTTCCCGCGTCAGTCGTTCACTCTACCAGCGTTAATAAGTTTAAGAACTGTTTAGATAAGCATTTTAAAAATATTAACGTTGTTTAAAATAAAAAAAATAATTAGTAACAGGAGCTCTGGGGGTGGTGGTCGAGGATGAGTCTGTTGACGATTAATGCCAGCTTGTGACATGCCAGCGTGTGATGCCAGCAATAAAAAAAAAAAAATTTGACTAACATGAACGTAGATGTAGCTCGTAGAGTAAACTAACCCACTTTTTGTTTAACTTTACCTACTTTTTTTTTTCTTATCCTCTCCTTACTTGCATGTCTGTAACTCTCTCTTGCATGTAGTTTGCATGGATGACTGTGAGTTAAGACTGTGTTTGCATGGTTTGTAAGTGTTCTTATTTTACTTCTTTTCATCTTTCACCCCTTTCCTATTCTCTCCGACTATTTTTCTGACTTCTCGGCAGTGGCCGGCGGATGATGATGGTGAGTCTTTTTTCTCTTTTTCTGAATGAATGTTAACCTATGAGTGATAGGTGTTGCTTCTTACTTAACCCCTTATTTTCTTCTCTTAACCTCCTACTCTTTCCTTTTTCTCGGGCTAACCTTAGAGTGGATCTTAGGGTCTTTGTTAGCCTTAGCTTCTGTAGATCATCTGCAATCCATGGGTACCAACAGTTTGAGAAAAAAGTTCGCGTAAAAGCATAAAATTTTTTTTTTTTTAAATTTTATTAATGTTATCTAAAAGAAAAACAGATTTTGACCAGTTAATTTTTATATGCTTTGTAAAACTTTTGTTTTTAGGTGAACTTTTTACTGGAACTATGGCATTGTACTAGATGGTAAATTTAGGTCTTTTTAACCGTTGCTGAAAGGGTATAACCGATGAGATGATGATAATGATGGGTATGGTATATATTGGTATTAATGCGAGTATCACTGACTGATGTTTGATGCCTATACCAGTAAAACGGGTTCATTTACGGGTACATATAGACGTTTTTAATGCGAGACCGATGTAAACAAACATTCAATACCATCGAATGAAGCCAGTATCAAATATCTTAAAGCGATGCGGCACACCGACGAAATCCGGTTAAATCCGGTTGAATTTAAGTATTTAAAATTTTTATTTAACGTCTGCGAAGACTTTATTCGATGCTAACTCGTGTTAATAATAAATTAGAATGTTCGGCAAGGGTTCAGAGAAGGAGAAGTTCCCAAGTTTGAATTTCAGTGCTTTTAAGGTACCGAAACTTCATTGGTAGAAGTTGAAGGAAGTTTTTTCTCTTTTTAATTTTAATTTTATTTAAAGAGTTTCCATTAAAAAATTATTTATTTCCATTTTTATTTTGAAGTCTTTCATTTTAAAGTTATAAACTTCATTCAGTTAAGATATTTTGAAGACAAAATTCTTATCGTATCATTATCGTATTATATTGGTATTATTGTATTGTATGGGACGATTATTGTTTTATTATCGTACTTTTTGTTGTTATTGTATTTTTATGGTATGGTGTTTGTATTATTATTATTATTAGACTATTATTATTATTATTATCACACACACACACACACACACACACACACACACACACACACACACACACACAGTATACACCTTGGTTAGCCTTGGTTTTGTTTCCGCTTGAATTGTCCATTCTGACGAAGGTCAAGCTTGTTGCTCCACCGTACACCTACAGCTAAACGTGGAATCCGAACTACGACCCACCACGGGTTGTCAGAAATTACAAAGTCCTCGCCCGGACGTGATCTCATGATCTCCCGATCTGCAGCCCAGTGACTTAACCACAAGACTACCTAAGGTGCCCATTTATTTACCAACCAATTTTATCATATGGAAGGATAAACAGCTGGGTTTGCTGCGCGCTGACTGCTGTCATCGGGTATCGAACCCGGAGCCAGTGGATTCGTAGTCAGTGATGCTAAGCACTACACTACCACTATATATATATATATATATTTCTATTTATTTATGCAAGAAAGAGGGAATTAGGGTGAATACCCGCATAAAACGTCCCCCCCTCATAGAGGAAGAACAGAGCCAAAATCAAGGTCCAAGGTTTTCGAGATGCCGGGACAGTCAACCTTTGAGAGATTGGAGGTCATACACAGGGGGAAAGATGAAGTGAGGAAGATTGTTCCAGAGTTGACCGGTTGAGTAGATGAACAATTGAAAATACTGATTAATCCTCGCGTTAGAGAGTTGAACAAAAAAGGAATGAGAATGTGTCGAAAGTCTGGTACTGCGTGTTCTCCTTAAAGGAGGAGGCATGCAGTTAGAGTTCAGAAGAGCAGTGTCCTTGTAATAGTAATAGTAAAGAGAGAGTGAAGTAAGAGTAAGAGAGTAAGAGGCGAAAAATTGATGATATGAAAAGCCTTAGATTCCACTCGGTGAAGTAGAGATGTGTGGGTTGAGCTACCCCACACATGAGAAGCGTACTCCATACAAGGGCGGACAAGACCCCGGTGCAGAGAGAGCAAGTGAGTGGGGGTAAAGAAACTGCGGAGCCGGTACAACACACCTAACCACGAAGAAGCTGTTTTGGAAAGAGAGTATATATGAGTTTTGTAGGAAAGATCACGAGAAAAGGAAACGCCAAGAGTGTTGAGAGAAGAGGAAGGATTGAGTTGAATGAGTTGTGTAATTGTGTATTGTTGAAGGTAAGGAAATAGTCGTGTGGAATATTGTAAGGAGTAGACAGATGCAGAAACTAAGTTTTTGAGGCATTGAAAGCCACAAGTTTTCTCTGCCCCAATCTGAGATAGCAAAAAGATCAAAGGTCAGCCGCCCTTCGCGAATCCTGGAGTGACTGTTGAGAGGGACGGTTTGTGGAGCGAGTGGAGAAGTGAAGAGTGGAATCATCGGCAAAGGAGTGAATAAGACAGGAGTTGCGAATTAAAAGATCATTAATAAATAAAAGAAAACGAGTGGGTGACAGGACAAAATCCTGAGGAACACCACTGTTAATAGCTTTAGGAGAAGAAAAGTGGCCATCTACAAACGCAGCGATAGGATCAGCCAGAAAGGAAATCAGAGAAGAAGGCACACCTGGAAGGATAGAAACCGAAGGAGGGCAGTTTGGAGATTAAAGATTTGTGCCAGATTCTATCAAAAGCTTTTGATATGTCTAGTGCAATAGCAAAGGTTTTACCGAAACCCTAAAAAGAGAATGACCAAGAGTCAGAAAGATATGTAAGTCGCCAGTAGAGCCTCGCTTCCGGAACCCATACTGACCATCTGAAAGAAGATTGTGAGAAGAGAGGTTTTTAAATATTTTTCTATTGAGGACAGATTAAAAAAAATTAGAAAGGCAAGAAATCGAAGCGATTGGACGATAGTTCGAGGTCGCCCTTCTTTGGGACAGGCTGAATGAAAACGATACTTCCATAGGAAGGAAAAGTACCAGATGAAACACAAAGACGAAGAGTTTGCCTAGGCAGGGTGTCAGCACAGAAGCACAGTTCTTCACAACAACAGGAGGGACACCATCAGGACCGAACGCCTTCCTAGAGTTGAACCCAGATAGGGCAGAACGAACATTTTTAGAAGAGATTCTAATTTCAGGCATAATAAAGTTAGAGGGAGGAGGAGGTGGAGAAACAGCACCGGAATCGTCCATGGTTGAGTTGGAAGCGAAAGTTTGAGCGAAGCGTTCACCTTTATCAGGAGAAGGCAACTGAACCGTCGGAATGGAAAAGAGGGAAAGAAGAGGAAGTAAAGTTGTTGGAGAGGTTCTTAGCTAGATACCAGAAAGAGTGAGAAGATTTTGTCGAAGGACGGATTTTGCACGATTCCGTGCAGAAATATAAGTTAAGTGAGATTCAGGCTTTGGATGGCGACGATACCTCTGTTGCGGATAGCATTAGAACAAGTAAAGTTAAACCAAATAGTCAAATAGTGGGGTGGGTTAATGCAAAAATCGTTCAGATCTGGCAGAAAGTGTGAAATTTGGCATGAAGTTACCTTTAGCCATATAGAAACACTTCCAGGTTGGGGACACGCTGGGACCTCACTCTGGCGGCCATTTTAAGCAAATTCAAAATGGCTGCCTCGACTCCACAGCCAAAACCATAAAATGCCATATCTCGGGAATTACTGGGCCGATGTTTATGATCTTGGGCTCATTTCTTATACTTTTGAGGATGCCTGATCAATCTAACTATGTTTCGGAATGTTTCGAGGTTAAGGTCATATGATAAGTCATGGTCAAGGTAATTTTTTACCCTAAAACACGTATATCGCTCTATCTCTGAAATGGCTGGGCCAAATTTGATGATCTTGGGCTCGTTTCTGTCAGATTCCGCGGTTGCGGTTGTCATGAAGTCACAACCGCGCGGTTGCAGTTGCGGATGCGGTTGTTTGGTTTAAAGTTGAATTATCACTGTAACCTGTGTGAACTTATGGGGAATAAGATCGATACCGGCAAATCAAAGATTAACCCGTTTTAGCCACACTGTCTGACTGCAAATTCAATCATTATTCGATAGTCAAATGTGTTTCCATGGTGCGGGACGAGTTCCCAACGCGTTATGCACCCCACCAACCACTTTCCCCAACCTCCGCCCATCTGAAAGTGGTTATATTTACAGTTACACAAAACTAATGAAGAACATTGGGCAAGATCAACGTTACTACAAGTCAAGCTATGACACAGGGAGGGTGTCAAAACTGATCATACAATGAGAACACTAAGTAAGATCATCATTGTTAAAACAAGCACCTTGGCAGTGGCATAAAGAGGTGCAGTGTAAGTGCGCTTTGTTGCATTTGCAGTTGCCAGTGCATGATTTCTTACATCCACAGTGTCGGAGGATTGCGTAAGCCTTACTGACATCAGCAAGCGTCGTCCAAAACGGCACCAACTCCTTCTGAGCTGAGATCATCCATCCCCAGTCAGTAGGATCAGGGATCTCTTGATGAAGCCGCAGCGCCTGACCCCAAATGAAAGCTGCCTGAAGAATGGCTTGTCTCACATGTTGAAATGGAGCTGCCTGGGTAGGTGGATATTGTCGAGGGTTCTACTCCCTCGTGAGAACATCCCCCTCCAGGCTTGGTTCACGGTAGCAGCTCCACAAGACTTACTGTAAAGTAGGACAATAAAACGTTCGATGACCTGCATAGGTACAGATTCCATGGTGAAACAGTCGGGATCACGCAATATTGCGAGCAGGCTATCCGTGAGTTCCGGAAAGAGCTTCCACACTTCACAAGCTGTCTTCTTGCCAACTTCTACCTACAAAGTGCGATGCAGTGTCCGAGCCTGTCAGTGCATGGAATAAAGGAAGCGCAAGTTCCAACACTGGGCCGAGCTGCGACGCTAGCACGTGAATGGGGAAACATTGGAAGTGTTTTCCAGTCCCAAAAGCCACCTATAGTTCAGACAATGACAGTTCAGGGAACGATGAGATTGCGACAACCACGACATCACTGTCCACTGTGCGGAGGTATGCTTTGTCATGGCCGTGCTGAGCTGCATGTTTGAGGTGGAGGATCATCCTCGTGTCAGCTTCTTGATGGTTACACGGTTCCAGACCCTCCTTGTCACAGGGTGGTTGTGTGATGACCTTTTCCTCTTGTGTTGTGATGAGTTGCACACCCAGGTCTTCCTCAGCTAACCGCTTACTCACGAGTGTGAAGAGTTCCGTTTTGTTCTCTGCATTTTTGAGGATGGCGCCCCCCTTTTTTCGGTTGATGGGAGTCTTGGAGTCAATTTTTTTCCTTAGACCATCTTCTCGATTCTCATGAGCTTGGTCTTTCAGGCTTCTCTCAGGGTAGATATCCCATATCCAGTCCATACGATCCACACAACCAGATGCATTAGATCTTGAAAATGGCACTAGTTGTTTCTCCATATATTCACCGATCGTGCTCACGGTTTGGGCGGGTTGAATAAAATGGACTACAGCAGGACCATCGAAGATTTTTACTGTTGGATCTCCATCTGGTTTTTCATTGACCTTCTCGAAGCATTTCAGGAGATCGGACTTCGTACCAGTTCGCAAACGACCAGCAACATCTAATGATGGGGGTTCTTTTTGGTTTTCATACATGAAAAACTCATTAATATCTGCATCTGGTCGTGATTGCACAGATAGAAACAACTGAGTGACCAAGGCTGAGTTGTGTTTGAGAGCTTGACCTTTTGCATCTTTCTGTTTGTCAGGTACTTTTTTGAATGTGTTCAGTCCTTTACGCTGGATAGTTTCAGTGATGGCCTTTGAGGCATCAATGAAGCGTGTCTTGAAATCATTGTACATGGCAGATCCGGTCTCATGAGCATCTCTTAACGAGTTGGTCACATATGCATCCATGACCAATTTAGTGTTAAGGGTAGTAAGGTAAGAACTTGCGTCACTGAATGGTTTACCATGCTCTTTTAGGACTCGCACCAGAGACTTCACATCACTGTGAAAACGAATCTGGAGGCTCTGTGCTTTTTCGTGATGAAAGGAGGAGCTCGACGTGTGGTGGCATGACATGAAGTCCTCATAAGTGGAGATGATGCCTGCGCGCTGAGGAAAAGCTAGTATCCATATGAGGAGGGCAATCGGCTCGTCGTAAAGGCCAGATGCACCTCCATCTCCCTTGATGTGATCGTTTGAGTGTTTATGTGATTGGTCTTTCGCCATCATGGAATACCGGTTCTCTGACCCCTGTACAACGAAGTTGCCCTCATAAACTCGTGGTACAGTGTTGGATGTTTGTCCTTCAACTGCATGAGGTCTCTCACGTGTATTGGTAGCCACAGTGCGTAGTTTGGATGGTCGAGAGCGAAACACCATGGGATTATTTCACCAAACACTTGGACATAGAGTTCAAAATTTCCCTCTCTCTGAGACCTGATGAACCTGCAGTACATTAGTTGGAGATCCTTTGTCTATGTCCAGTATTGGACTGTTGGATATGCTGCTTGTCCTTGTGACACTGAGTACACTTCTTCCCTCAATCTGTGAAGAGCAGCAAGGGACACTTGATGTGCATATCGAGTTCTTTTCACGTTAGAGGCACTCAACGCCGAATGAGCACAACCAGGTGATAGAACGCCTGCTTCAGCCAACGCGTGATCCCACCCTGAGCCATCAAGCCACTTGCCCAGGATCTCCTGCAGGACCATCTCAATGTGAAGCCCTCCCATCATCAAAACGTACTTGTCTTCACCAAGTTGCTCTGGGTACTTCCATTGGATTCGTTTTGCCAGACTATACAATGGTTGGTCCATACCAATGACGGGGGTTTGCCTGGATTTAAAAAGTCGATTCCATCTTTTACAACCTCCATTGAATGTTTGTTCATGGATGGGGCCATCGGGGATACGAGTAGGGTGCTGTACAATCTGCTCTAGGTCATTTAGGACAGAAAAGTTGTAAGCTAGTTCGCCAGGGATGTTAGTGAAATGGGAGGAAAGCCAAAGGTGGTGGTGAACATTGAAATCTCGTAAAATGGAGATTTCAACAAAGGGAGAGCGGGATAGAATGTATTCCACTTTGGAAGTAAGGTAGTTAAAGAATTTTGGATAGTCAGTAGAATTAGGAGTTCTAAAGATAAACAGCGCAGATGTATTTAGTTTGAGATTGGCATGTAAGCCGTAGCCAGAGGGTATAAAATTTGGAGGATTCGAGTTCGGGAATACGAAAACAAGTTAGGCGTGTGTGTATATATATATATATATATATATGTACACACATGCAACATTCACCCTTGGAGTGAAATTGAGTATAGAGAAAGTAAGAGGGTACAGAAAAATGGTTGCTATCAGTCGTCCCAGACACCTGAGTTTTAGTGAGGAACTGAAGGCGAGGTTTAAAGGAGGAGGAGACGTGGTGTTTAACAGATTTGAAATTTGAGGAAAGGCCACGAATGTTGCAGTTTATGAAAAATGAATCGGGCAGAGGCCCAGAACATCTCGAATGGGCGGTAGCAGATCCAATATCGTTGCCGGTTCTGCATTCCGGATATCGGCAGCGGGGGAGTCAGAAGTGGGGACATTTGTGGTCCCCTCCCCAGGGGACTCCGAGGCTCTTGAAATTGTTGCATTTTTTTTTAATTTTGGAAAGATTGTGTAGTGTGTAAGATGCATGTATGTGTGGTGAAGAATAGGGAGAGAAGTATGTGTTTGAGAGCATGCTGGACTGCTCCCAGGTTAGATGAGACAGGGAAAAGGATCAGCTAAGGAGGACAGTGATAGAAGAAACGGGAGTTCCAACATTTCCTGTCTTTTTATATATATATATATATATATATATATATATATATATATATATATATATATATATATATATATATATATGTGTGTGTGTGTGTGTTGCAACGGTATATACAGAAATTACCTATAACATCCTGATATATTTTGAGTATTGATAGTGAATTTAGTAACACTTTTCAACATTTGTGAACTTCCTCAGAAAGATTTGGTGTAATTATTATTTGTTATATTATTAGTTTTAATATGTCAAACTTTTTCAATTTTTTGCAGTTTCTTGCTTAGTATATTTAAACGATAAAGTTGTGGCAAATTCAGTACATGAAGGCAGATTATTATTGAGAAGTAGGATGAACGTTGCATTTCACTTTTCAGTCAAACTTAAAAGTTGTACGGTGACGCAACTGTTTTAGTCCAAAGCTGGATATGTCGTAATTAGTTTTGCCTTCTTTTTAAAGTACATGCGGGAAAAGAAGGAACATTTTATATATGTATATATATATATATATATATATATATATATATATATATATATATATATTATGTGTGTCATTTAAAACTCTGAGAGTGACGTGAGGGAATGCAAAGGAAAAAATGTAGATATATTCTAAGGTGATGCAACTGTTTTGGCAAGGGTTGCCTTTGGACAAAAGAGTTGCGTCACCGTACAACTTTTAAGTTTGACTGATAAAGTGAAATGCAACGCGCAAATAAGTGCATCCTACTTCTCAATAATGATGCGCCGTTCATGTATTGAATTTCATACAACTTTGTAGTTTAAATATATTTAGCAACTGAAAGGAAAAAGTATGACATATTGAAACTAATAATATAACAAATAATTAATAGTAAATAATAATAAATCTTTATGAGGAAGTTCACAAATGTTGACAAATGATACTAAATTCGTTCAGTATTCAAAATGCATCAGTGATGTTATAAGTAATTTCTGTTGATATCTCGATCATTCCAAAATATTTTTAGGGGTTTCAACTCTTTTCTTATATATATATATATATATATATATATATGAACAACTATAAAATAAATAAGTTATTTCTTGTATTACAAACTTTAAGTGAATCTTTTTCTAATGTTTTCTTCAAATTTACGCTTGTTAGGTCGATTATAGTTTATTTTTTATTTTTATCTAAGTTTGGGCATAAAGGATTTTCGTTTTCTGTTTTTTACGGTGAACTGAAGTAGAAATAATTTTTTTAGAAATTTGATTTTTTGGGGGGTACAAAATCGATTTATTTATTATTTAAATAGAAATTGAATTATACTATCTGTCAGTGGTAATTGACAGGAGATACGTTGGTCTCCTATTTCCTATTACTTATATATCAGTGTATCGCGTAATCTTTAAATTAGAGAATGATTGAATGTTTTCGGAGGTATTTCACCTCGTTCCATCCTCGTAACGGTGAAGGTCACAGGACGGAGGGGACCTACAGCTTTACGCGGGATTAGAATCACTATTTCACCAACGAAGACTCAGAAAAGCAAATTAATCTTTTAAATCTGGAGTCCGATCCCAAAGTCTAACCCAGGACGTTCAGATTAATAGTTCGGTGCTTTAAATGAGAGAGAGAGAGAGAGAGAGAGAGAGAGAGAGAGAGAGAGAGAGAGAGAGAGAGAGAGAGAGAGAGAGAGAGAGAGAGAGAGATTTTATTAAAATGATTTCAAAATATTCGTACGTTTCAAACAACGTAAATCAAATTAATTAAAAAAAAAAAATTCTGCAACGTTTTTGGAGTCGGTTTGGGATGGAAATAAAATGGGAAAATCTGCCCTTAAGAATAGTTCGAAGCGAGAATTAAATTCCACACAATCTCTTTTTCCTTTAAATTGCACACACACACACACACACACACACACACACACACACACACACACACACACACACACACTTTACTTTATATTCGTATATTGTACATACATACGTTCACACAATTTCTATGTTTGGATTTCCTTACATGTACGTACTTTCATCATTGGCATACCGTCGCTTTTGGATGTACTGTATCTGAATACATTTCGAACTCCTTTCCTTGCTTTGTTTTGTTTTGCCTTTTATTTGCTTTTCTTTATTTGTACTTGATACTTTTTTGATTTTATGTACGCGTCAATACATGTAAGTTTATGGAAGTATATAGTGCTTATACGTTTAAATGTATACCTACATAATATTCTCTCTCTATATATATATATATATATATATATATATAAAAATAATGCAAATTCATCCCATATATATATATATATATATGTGTGTGTGTGTGCAATTTGTATGTATACATCACCTTATGTGTACATACGTGCGTAGTTGTTAACATGCACGTATTTAAAATGAAATTCGTGCCATTCATCTTAACGTAAATTGCCTTAATTCTTAGTCAAATATTAGATTAAGACTTAAAGCTTTTACTAAAGCTAATTTTCTAACTTTTAAGTTATTAGGTAGAACTTGGAAGCTTAAGTTAGAAGTTCAGTTCTGCTGTCTTCATCTTTCATTTCCATTTCATCACACATGCTGCCTTTATTTATTATAATCCTCACAACTTTGTTGTAGTGTGGTACGTGCCGTCTCTCTCTCTCTCAGCTTATTTATATATGTAGGGAATGATGATGATGATGATGTCTGATGATGTTCTCTGATGTTCTCTGTTCGTTTATACACACCTAAATGGCTATGGTAATCTGCACCAAACTCAGTGTATACATTAAAGGAGAACTACGGAAGGTTTTAGTAACGCACCCGCCTCTCCCAATCTCCCCGATAGGTTATGTTTCGGGGGACTTTTGCGCAGCGAGCATTCTGATATACAGTGTATATATACACTTTAGGTCTGGTGATTATGCTTTCTTATTCAATCCGGCTACGTCGTGGCCACGTGACAACACCACTTTCCATTGGAACACCGCAGTTAAGCGACGTCGGGTCTGTTCAGTAGTTGGATGGAAAACCGTCCTTTTCGCTTAGATAATATAGCGACCCTTAGTAATTAAGATCCCACATTAAGTGGCAGGACCTCTGTTGTCATATAACCCTATCTATATTATTAAAACAGTTAAAACTATTATATGTAATCCGATTTGTATTAAATGTTTCAGTTGAGTTCAAAAGACAAAAAGTATTGGATTACTATTATTTTTTAAGCCATAGACCGGTGTTGAATTAAAAACCGGTGTTATACTGGTAAGTAGTTAGAGACTGGTTCAGTGGAAACATTTAGTTCGGTACGTTTTAATTTTTATACACATACATTTTACATTTTACATTTTTAAAACTTTTACCGATAAACTTCCTTTTCAACAATTACCAAAAACTTGAAAAAGTTTTTAATGAAAAATATAAAGAAATTTTTAACTAACACTTTAACATTTCCTCTGTTTGATGCCAAGGAAAAAAATCCGCTTAGTCTTTAATTTTAATTTTAACTCCTGATAACAGTATATATACTGTATATTAGGGTGGCTGTATAAACATAATCTTCAAAAAGTTAGGTTCGGAACCCATAATATTGTTCTTATTCCCTAAAAAACTCAGAATACCAATTTGTATACAAATCGGAAATGTTTTAGAGGTGCCGCAAGAGTCCAGAAAATTTTAGCTTACAGTCTTTTTATAAGTTCAGCTTCAGGTCCCCCTCACCCATAAGGGTGATTATTATCCTCTCAATGGAGGGGGTTTCGTTGGTGCTAACAACTCATTGTCGCCTGGTTGAACTTTGGAGACCTTCAACTAATGTTTTCTTTCTTGCATCTGGGAATGTTTTACGATGTTCCTCAACGACCTGAAGCAAAAACTCTCTCTCTTCCTCATTTCTCGTTACAGAGGCGTTAAAGTCCTTTATCAGTGCTACTCCCCTTTCTGCTATATCATTGACAACCTTCATGCTTTTAAGAATCTTGGAAGCGTTTTGATAATCTGGAATCTGTTCCCATTGAGCTGGATCTACAGAAGTTAGAAAATCATCTTCCAACCCTAAACTTGAGAACAGTTGTCGAGAGTTTGCTGTGACAAATGATGACAGATCTTTTCGTTCAGCAATCGTTGGACAAATTTTATTTGCGGGGGCATTTATCTCCTCCATTTTTTAGAGCTGCGACCATCAATCTCTTCATTAATAAAAGGTACACGATCATCAAAGAAAGAGAGACCACTCAGACGTTCACTTAAATACCACAAATGATTACCGAATGCCTTGCATGCAGATTTGGAGACGACAGTGTCTGGGTAAGTTTTTAATTGCTGAAGGAGCCCAAGGCCATTTGCAGGCGCTAAAGTTGCTTGGGGGCATTGGAACCATGCTTTTACATAAATCTTTGTAGTGAATAAATTGAATCTTCTTAAAGATGATATTTCTCTTTATGTTAGACGGACCTGTGAATGGAGGAGATAAATCTTTATAGAATAAATTACGTTTGCTAGCCAACGTGCACGATGTGGAGCACCTGGTTGCATCAGTCTTCTTCCTCGTGGGGCTACTTCTCCCAGAAACAACAATGTTAATTCTAAGGTTTTTCGTTAATCATTTCTTGGTTGACGTTCTTCTAGGTTAGTTTTACAGAATTCACTTATTTCCTTCCATTCAGATATGTCTAAGGTCATTTCTTTATCACCAGTCATTGGTTCAAGCTTACTATGATCAATGTTACTCCATTCTAGCTGTAATCGCTTAAATAAAGCAACATCAGGTCCTGATGAGGGACCAAAAAGGACGCCAAATACATTTCCAACTATAATCTCATGGATATGATAACGACAGGCTAGGTGCAGAAGATTTTTGTCCAACATTTGTTCAATCAGATTGCAGGCACCTCCTCTCTTTCCTGTATTACTTGCCGTGGTATCAAACGCTATAGCTTTGATCTGGTTGGTTAAATTCCATTCTTTTAGTTTCAACAACAGCCTTTGCAATTGCTTTCGCACTTTCGGAGGTAAGTTTAGGGACTGCAAGAAGTTTGCCGATATCTTTACCAGTCACTACCCCAGGCAAACGACCGACAGACTTTTCTCCTGTGATGTGAGGTAGCATTTTCCCATACCAGTGAACTACTAGGGGGGTTTCTGGAGAAAAGTGTTCAATGATATTAGCTGAAGTTTCTTTTCTAATTTTCATCCTTTTAGTGCGAATCTTTATTGACCGATAATGACTACATCATATACTAAACTTTTTGCCGTAGCAGCAACGATATGAGCTGCTGCTCGGTTGCTGGTCTTTGTACGGTCTATATATTGTATATTGATATTGATATTATGTCATAAATACAACTATATATCTGAAAACATATGAATATTTCATATAAACATTTCAATAATAATTTCTACAAATTTTGCAAAGAAATAAATGGGGTATTTTACTATTGATTAAAAGTACATTACTCTACATTTTTATACTGCCGTGCGCCACCCATAAATATTATTTGATTACTTTAAAAAATGGCATGCTAAGTTTTCTCATGATAAAGAAAACAATTCGACCTTCCGAAATCTAAAGTTAAAAAAATAATTTTTGTCCCTATTTGCTGATAGCCACCCTACAGTATATATATATATATATATATATATATATATTAGTAAGGAATAAGAGGATGAGATGGTACATATTTATTTACAAACGTTTCAAACGTTTCCATCATCAGTGCTAAAAAAATAAAAAGTAAAAAGTGAACAAATATAATGAGTAAAAAATTTTGTACAATATATTTATGCAGTCATATGATAATAATTTAAAGTTAAAAAGGTATATAAAATGCACAGAGGTAAGACAACGGTTAAAATATACAAAGGTTATAACTTATAAGGTGAAACGAATATTGAAAACAAAACTTACCGGGTTATTATACGGGGGTTTTAATCTAATTGTATGATTGGATGAAGGTTGCGAGTGGTTGAGTGTTGCAGTATTCTTTTTTACTTTTTGTTTTGTTTTAGCACCGATGGTAGAAATTGAATTTCCGAAACGTTTTTAAATAAACATGGACCATCTCCTTGTCCTCTTATTTCTTACTTAGTTGCGGTTCCCAAAACCATTCAATAAGTATATATATATATATATATATATATATATATATATATATATATATATATATATATAAGGTGTACACAAAGTTCTTTCCCGATTATAAACTTTAATAATTACATGAAATCCAAAGAAGACAGAGTAATGCTTTGTTTCGCATGTTGGTGCATAACCCATCACGTTTTTTTAGTTGTCGATCTTTGGTGTGGATTAATGCATGATAGGATGATAGGCCCATTCTTCTTTGCTGAAAAGAATGTTACGGTAGAAGTATATCTGGGCGTTCTCGAGTTCTTTGTTAGCCCCCCAGTTGGACGACTTTCAACCATCCATCATTTTCCAGCAAGACGGTGCGCCTCCACACTGGGGTTTGTTAGTGCGTGAGTTCTTGAACATCACTTTTCCCGGAAGATGGATTGGGCGCGACGGGCCGGTGCCATGGCCTCCACGATCCCCCGATATCACGCCCCTGGACTTCTTCCTGTTGGGATATGTAAAGGATTATGCGTACCATACTCCCGTTGCTGACACACACACACACACACACACACACACACACACACACACACACACACACACACACTCTTCGTGCGAAGATTTGCGATGCCATGAACAGTGTTACGAGAGATATGCTAACGAACGTAGGACGTGAACTCGAATTTCGCTTGGATGTGCTACTCGTAACTAACGGCACACATGTTGAGATTTAATGAGGTACATAATAAACTTGAGGCGTTATGCAACAACAACACGCAAAACAAAGCATTACTGTATCTTTGGATTTCAGGTAATTAAAGTTTATAATCGAGAAAGGACTTTGTGTACACCCTGTATATACTCGTATATACTAAAGGTTTATTGGCAGACCAGTAGCCCATATCACAAATAGTAATATTAAAAAGTAAGCAACGAAAATAGACAAAAGTAAAAATACACGTAATGAAAAGTACTTTAGATGACATATGACAGGACTGATGAATAGCTTGGATTGTACTGAAGACGTGTTCTAAGTTCCGAGAGGCTTCATACATTGTCGTTAGCAAACATTTGCGAAGCTCAGAATCTTGGACGGAACTTACGTAGTCTAAAAGAGCTATCGAGCAAATTAGGGGTTCTGCCAGAACCTTTTTTTACAATTAGCCAAAAGTTGTTGCCTGTAATATTAGTGCAGAAAGTGAGATAATTCGAATCAAATATTTAAATTCTTGTACTTGCTTTATTGGTTTACCTTTCATTTGGAAACTGATATTAGCTGATGCAAATACTAAAATTTTTTCTTTTCACGATGAAAACGCAACGCAGGAAAAGGGTTACTTGCAAAGAGGCCCCTAAATATAGCTTGCCTCACCACCTATCTCTAAGCAGATAGGACCAAGGACTAGAGTGGATTTAATATCCCAGAAGAGTCTCTTGTTCTGTGCACATTAGTTCTGCATATTCCCTAAAAGTTATCTCAAGAAACGAGTCTGGGTTGGACCATATATATATATATATATATATAATATATATAATATATATATATATATAATATATATATATATTAGGGTGGTCCTCAAAAACGAATTTTTTATTTTTACTGCTCCCACCCGATAAAGTAGTTCCACTTCATAAAAAAATTATTTTGGCAAAGTTTTTACCAGATCCGATAATATTTAGGGGTGGCTGTCAAACTTTAAATTTTGAACGAAATCCTTAAAATGGGCAAAATCTGCAGCATCTAAATTTGCTGGCCACTTGTGGTACCTATCTGAGGAAATGGTGGGATTGGCACTGTTTGATGCTTCTGTATCAGTAGACACAAAAAGATTAATTGTAAAGGGAATTAATGAGACAGAAGGCAGCCTAAAATGTCCTAAACGTGTGAGCCTTCGTCAAGATCATCTCCCAACATTGGATTCCTTGAGCACGAGAAACTCTTTCAAGCTTATACGGGCCCCCAATATCAATACTGCATTTATGCAAAAAGACCCGTCAACATGGGACTCAGATGATGAGTTTCATGAGGCTCTTCGGAAAGTTGAAAACATCAAGGTCGTGAACGACAATGCCGAACGCGGGATTGCACTTCTCCAGATTATAGTGGAAAAAACACTAAGAATGAAGAACAACTTCAATACCTATTGAAAGTCGTGGAGCAACACAGGAAGAAATATCCTGAACCTACTAAGAAGATCTTAAACAGTGAGCTACAGTGAGTGGTCTTGCCAGCCATGACGATTCAAAATAGTACGTCATCAGTGTTATGTATAACGCTTATAATTTAAAATATATATGCAAAATAAAAATCTTTTAACTACACATTATATCAGTGGTTCCCAAGTGGTGATCCATGGATCCCTGGGGGCCAACTGAGATTGTTCAGGGGTTCAATAGAAAACCCCCGCCTTGAGCGGGTAGTACCCATCGTAATGGGTGGGGGGACTCACGGGCAGTTTTGTGGTAACTTCAAGCTTCGACAGCCACCTCTAATTAATTATTATCCGATCGAGCTCAAATTGAAGCAGAATTATTTTCTTATTAAGTGGAACAACTTTATTGGGTGGGAGCATGTAAATTACCAAAAAAAAATATCGCCTCTATAAGGGAGGACCACCCTAATATATATATATATATATATATATATATATATATATATATATATATATATATATATATATATACAGGGTGGGCCGTAAGTTTCCATACATAGGAAAAATTAAACGTTTGTTTTTATGTTTCAGATACCCTAAGAATATGCGTTTGACGTAAGATCTTGTTTACTGATGAAGCAAATTTTTACGTCAATGGAGAGGTTAATCGGCAAAACATACGTTATTGGAGTAATGCTAACCCTAATTGGCTGAGTCCGACGAAGATGCAAGGTGCCGGTAAAGTGATGGTGTGGGCCGGGATATGGGGTGACAGAATTATTGGACCAATTTTTGTCAGTGGAAATCTTAATGCCGAAAGGTATCTTAACATGTTGCAAGAAGAGATTTTCCCATCCCTGCTAAACGAGGAAGGTAACTTCCCAGTTTACTTCCAGCAAGATGGAGCTCCACCTCATTATGGTCTTCACGTGCGTCGGTATTTGGATCAGCAGTTTCCGGATGCTTGGATTGGTCGGCATGGTCCTGTGGAGTGGCCTCCCAGATCCCCAGATCTCACCCCCCTTGATTTCTATCTTTGGGGGCACTTGAAGGCCATGGTGTATCAGGAAAAGATACGAGACATAAATCATCTAAAGGAACGTATCACCAACGCCATTACAAGCATAACGTCAACTGTGCTAATGCGTGTTCATCAACAGTGGGGAACACGTATTGAAATGTGTTTTCAAAACAATGGCAACCATGTAGAGCATATTATATAAATAAAAATGGTTGTCCATAACAAAATGTTTATTTTTCCTATGTATGGAAACTTACGGCCCACCCTGTATATTAGACGATCGGTTCTACGCGGAAGGAAAAAAAAATTGAACCATTAAAATATTCTAAACGCAAAAATTTCAAATCTTCGCGGTTTGGTCTGTTTTTTTTTTTGTGTGTATTTTAGGTGTATTATACATGTAAAATTTTAAAAATACACCTTGAAATTTTAATCAACATGTACTATTACACCTAAATAATAACTGATAAGATTAAAGAATTATCACAAAGCAAGTTCAGCCTCCAGATAAAATCTTTTATTCAGTAATATCTTTTATAGCAAAATATTAAAAAAATATTATATTTTTATTTCAACATGTAACAAAAAATGTAATTGCATTAATGTAACAAAAAATGTTTCCTAACAAAAAGAAATTGAACATAAGCAGTTCAGTAAAATTGGCAAAAAGCATGGGGAGTTCATTGAAGGAGCTCAAATACTTTGTTTACAGTTTCTTCATTAATTTCATCTAGTGGCGTTAATGGTGAAAATGTGCCCTTGTTGCCGGTGCTGCTGCTGCTGCATAGCCCACTTACGTTGTAACGTAATGTAATGATCTAATCAAATTTGTCCAATAATGGAGAAAATAACTAAAGAAAATGAACACTTTATGATACACTTAAATAAGTTTGTATTAAAGAAAACTATTTTGTGGCAAACTTATTTATATAAATACTTAAAGTTAAATAGTCAATATTCAATAGCTAAAAGAAAATAAGATAGTTGATATTAGTTGATATTAATATATATATATAATGATACATCTATGATTTTGAAAATACACCTAAAATTTGAAACATTAGGTGTATCATACAACCAGGCATTTAAAAAAAAAAAAAAAACCAGGGTTTGGCACAGAGTACGAAAATTCAACCTCAAGCCAATGAAAAAGATAAGGCGCATGTTGCCTTCTCTTCTCCTGATAAAGCTGAACTCTTCGCTCAGACTTTCGTTTCCATCTCAACCATGGACGATTCCGGTGCTATTCCTCCATTTCCTCCTCCCTCTGACTTTATTATGTATGAAATTAGAATCTCTTCCGAAGATGTTCTTTCTGCCCTATCTGGGCTCAACTCTAGGAAGGCGTACGGTCCTGATGGTATTCTTCCTGTTGTTCTTAAGAACTGTGCTTCAGTGTTGACACCCTGCCTAGGAAAACTCTTCGTGTTTGTCTCTCATCTGGTACTTTTCCTTCCTGCTGGAAGTTCGCTTTCATTCAGCCTGTCCCAAAGAAGGGTGACTGCTCTCAACCCTCCAACTATCGTCCAATTGCTTTGATTTCTAGCCTTTTGAATCTATACTTAATAGGAAGATTCTTAAACACCTCTCTTCTCACAATCTTCTTTCAGATCGTCAGTATGGGTTCCGCAAGTGAGGCTCTACTGGCGATCTTCTTGCATATTTCTCTGACTCTTGGTCATCCTCCTTTCGGGATTTCGGTTAAACTTTTGCTATTGCGCTAGACATATCGAAAGCTTTTGATAGAGTCTGGCACAAATCTTTAATTTTGAAACTGCCCTCATTCGGTTTCTATCCTTCTATCTGTGCCTTCTTCTCTAATTTCCTTTCTGGCCGATCTATAGCCACGGTTGTAGATGGCCACTGTTCTTCTACTAAAGCTGTCAACAGTGGTGTTCCTCAGGGTTCTGTCCTGTCACCCACTTTTCTTTTATTTATTAATGATCTTTTAATTCGCACTTCCTGTTCTTTTCACTCCTATGCCGATGATTCCACTCTTCACTTCTCCACCCGCTTCCCAAAGCGTCCCTCTCAACCGTCACTCCATGATTCGCGCAGTGCGGCTATGGTGCATCTGACCTCTGATCTTTCTGCTATCTCAGATTGGGGCAGAGAAAATCTTGTGGCTTTCAATGCCTCAAAAACTCTGTTTCTCTATCTGTCTACTCGTCACAATCTTTCACACGACTATCCCCTTACCTTCAACAATACGCAACTCAATCCTTCCTCTTCTCTTAATATCCATGGCGTTTCCTTTTCACATATATTTTCTTTCCAAAACAGCTTCTAAGAGGTTAGGGGTTGTACCACCTACACAGTTTTTTCACCCCCTCTCAGTTGCTCTCATTGTACAGGGGTCTTGTCCGCCCCTGTATGGAGTATGCTTCTCGTGTATGGGGTAGCTCAACCCTCACAGCCGTACTTGACCGGGTGGAATCAAAGGCTTTTCGTCTGATCAATTCTCTCTTACTGACTGTCTTCAATCCCCCTCTCTTCGCCGCACTGTTGCCTCACTCTCTCTTTACTATCGCTATTATAACGGACACTGCTTTTCTGAACTCTCTAACTGCATGCCTCCTCCTTTAAGGAGAGCCCGCAGCACCAGACTTTTTACACTTTCTCATTTTTTTTCTGTCCAATTCTCTAGCATAAGGATTAAGAGGTATTTTCAGTCTTTGATCTACTGAACCGGTCAACTCTGGAACAATCTTCCTCAATCCATCTTTCCCCCTGTGTATGGCCTCCAGTCTTTCAAAGGCAGATTGTCTAGGCATCTCAAAAAACCTCGAACCTTGATTTTGGCTCTCTTCTTCTATTGGGGGGGGGGGCACTTTTTCGGGCGTTCGCCCTTGTCCCCTCCTTCCTGCACAAAAAAAAGGTAGTATTTGGCGGCATGGAAGATTTGGCGACCTGAAGAAAGACGACATCGAAGAGCATCGTGAGAGCCACCACAATGTTCTGATCCCTGAGGAAGCCCTTGAGATGACGAAGCTGCCGCCGAAGCCGAGGGACATGATGATGACGACGACGACGACGGAGCAACACCATCAGCCGAGATGCCTTTGTCAGCAGTGAAGAAGTTTGTAGAGTTCATGAAATCTTGCCTTGAATTTTTTTTTATGCAGGAAGGAGGGGCCAAGGGCGAATGCCCGCATAAATGCCACCCCCATAAAAGAAGAAGAGAGCCAAAAATCAAGGTCCAGGTTTTTCGAGATGCCTGGACACTCTGCGTTTGAAAGATTGGAGGTCACAGATAAGGGGAAAGATGGACTGAGGAAGACTGTTCCAGAGTTGACCGGTTGAGTAGATGAAAGATTGAAAATACCGATTAACTCTTGCGTTAGAAAGTTGAACAGAAAAGGAATGAGAAAGTGTCGAAAGTCTGGTGCTGCGGGCTCTCCTTAAAGGAGGAGGCATGCAGTTAGAGAGTTCAGAAGAGCAGTCTTCGTTATAATAACGATAGTAAAGAGAGAGTGATCTTCGTTATAATAACGATAGTAAAGAGAGAGTGAGGCAACATTGCGGCGAAGATAGAGGGATTGAAGACAGTCAGTAAGAGGCGAGGAATTGATGAGACGAAAAGTCTTTGATTCCACCGGGTCCAGTACTACTGCGTGGGTTGAGCCACCCCACCTATGAGAAGCGTACTCTCAGAAGCTGTTTTAGAAAGAGGGTATATACGATCTTTCCATGAAGGATCACGAGAAAAGGAAACGTCAAGAATGTTAAGAGAAGAGGAAATATTGAGTTGTGTATTGTTGAAGGTAAGGGGATGGTCGTGTGGAAGATTGTGACGAGTAGACGGACGAAGGAACTGAGTTTTTGAGGTATTAAAAGCCACGAGGTTTTCTCTGCCCCAGTCAAAGATGGCAGAAAGCTGACAGTGACCCCAATTTTGAACGGGCATCAGAGGCTATCTTTCACGCGAAGAAAGCCCTTAAAGTTTATCTGAAAGACCTCGAGTCTCGGTCTCGCCAGAAGAAAATCTTTGTTGTCATCCCTCGTCTCCATTATTTTTATTCAAATGTACGATGCATTTGATAAAATAGAAGGAATTTGGATTATTTTTATTTATTTATTTAGTTATTTATTTTTTATTATTTTATGCACAAAATTCATCGTCTTATTTGCCCATAAGAATGATACTAAAATTGTACCCGGGGTCTTCAGGAATGTAGCCCGGTGTAGAATTAGTCGAATAATATATATATATATATATATATATATATATATATATATATATATATATATTCACAATCAAACACGTGAAATGAATGAATGATGTAAACCACAAGGAAAAAGAAAAATGATTCCAAGGCCTTTCGTGTATTCAGAAGTCATTCTCTGACAAGGTGTACTTCTGAATACACGAAAGGCCTTGGAATCATTTTCTTTTTCCTTGTGGGTTTACATCATTATATAATATATATATATTATATAATATATATATATATATATATATATATATATATATATATATATATATATTGCTGGCTTCGAACAAATGTTCAGTGTCGACCTGTGTTTAACCCCTTTGCAGCATCCTGCCTCACCCGGGGTATATGATGTTCGGATAGAGTTACTTTCTACTTTCATCCTGCCCTCAAAGCCAGCTACGCATGGCTGGTTAGGAACTTTACTCAGGAACCTGTCGAGTTGATATTTGAAGGTAGTTTGGTTGGTATACTGGAAATTCCTCAGTTCTTTTGGCAGCCTCAGATTCTGAAAGTATTTTCCAGCTTCCTTTTTCATGTGCTCTTCATCCACTGACCTATTTCTCTTGAGTGTTTTCCATATGTTTATTATTGTGTATCGCCCGAGTTTTCATTCCGTGGAGTAGAGTTTCAAGGATTGTAGTTGTGACCAGTAGTCTTCGCCATTCGTTTCCTCTATCTAAGACGTGAAAGTCCTTTTTGTACCGCTTTTAATTGGTAGGGATGCAACAAAATTTATGACCGGTTTTCGCGATTAAGGGGAAAACACGATTTTGAAAGGAACGCATTCACTGAACAATTCTTTGTCAATCTCGATACATTGTGGAACCTCTTTAAGCACGCTCACCAACGTTTCTCTTGAGTTTCGGGCTTGGACTCTTCGAATACCGCGCACAGCTACTTCAGCTCGTTGTTTGACAGTTGCACCCATATTCTGGCATGGCTTTAAATCGAGTGTGTTTAGGCAATCGTCCGAATTTAAATTCTCAAAAATTGCTACATTTACGTCATCTGCCAAGACTACAGGAAAATTCTCCCAAACCAGTAAACAATTTCGTTACACTCTTTATGTTCGCAATATCTCATTTTCTGTATATGCCTGTGAGTATATATACAGCATATACTGTATATATATATATATCAAGTTTCGAGTACTTACTAATGTCTGTCAACATCTCATCAGGGAATGAAATATACGAAAGTGCTGGGAATTAGTGTTTCTTTTCTTTGTAGTTGTGATATGTATGCAGTACAGGGTGTTCAAAAAGAAACGCAACCCAAAATAGAAAAGAAAGGGGTTAGGTTACAATGATATATGCACTCTCCAATGCGTTGCGTTTCTTTTTGAACACTCCTCTCTCTCTCTCTTTCTCTCTCTCTCTCTCTCTATATATATATATATATATATATATATATATATATATAAATATACTAAGGAACGTCATGAAAGTGGGCAGGGCTTCAGCTCAAATGCAGAAGTCGTGCCCATAATTCATTTTGGAATCATAAAACTATTATTTAGAGAGAAGTGGTTTAAGAAGTAGTTCATTGATCAAATCATAAATCACGAACATTACATTGATTTAATTATATTTTAGGTGCCCTTTTTTATGATGTAATCCTTATATTATTATATTTATATTATGCAATATTATTTGCAATATTTATCAAATAATGCGATATTGCGATGTTCGAACTCCGTCACAAAAAATAGAGGTTTTTTTCGATGACGAAATAAATGTAAAAATTATTTAGTTCGTTACGTTGTAATTACTACTACTACTACTATTATTATTATTATTATTATTATTATTATTATTATTATTATGTAATAATACATATATATTTAGTTTTATTTATATGTAACATATTAAATTACTTTCGAAAAAATGTAATGAACGCAATATCTGAACACACACACACACACACAGACACACGTATATATATATATATATATATATATATATATATATATATATATATATATATATATATAAGGACTTTTACGTCTAAAATAGATGAAAAAAAATGAAGACAATGGGTCTCGACTACGATCCCTGATAGTCCCTGGAAAAAAGACGTGAGCGATACACATTAATATACATATGGAGGGATATGTCCCAAACTTTGGAAATAAAACAAAAACGCAGTGAAATGAGAGAAGAGAGCGAGCCTATTTTGTCCCACCTCCGCTGGGTCAAGGGTCAAGGATGGAGGGAGCCATGAAAACGATGATTTTTTATTCTATTTTTAAGTTAATTTGTCCCTTGAACTTTAAGCTGTATTGGCCTCTGAGATTATTTAAAAGTAAAACACTATATTTAATATATAGATTACGATTAATTATGATTAAATAACATTTAAATACGTGAATAAGAATATTAATGAATTTGGAGTGTACGAAAGAGGTAATAGTTGAAAATACACATTAATCTTGTCATTATTATGGATATGATACAAAACCAGTTCAAACAATTGATAAGTGCGAGAATTGAAACGATTAATAGAGTAAAGTATGATAGATTTATTCCTAAATTTTTATTAGTATTTAATTTATTAAAAGAGATTTCACCTTTTTTTTAAACGAATTTATATTATAAATATTTTCTATCTCACTATTTAAATCATTCCATAGTTTCAGTTTAACGAAAATGGGTGATTTTTGAGATGAAGACAAGCTAAATTGAGGAATCTATACAACTAATTTATAGGAGTGAATTTCTTGATGAGTTACGAAATATTTATTTATCCATTGTAAATTAATGACTTTAAAATGTTCATACATTTATAAATGAAAATAAAATGTGCCATTTTGATTACATCTCTGATCTTTAATAACTTTAGCTCTTTAAAGAATGCGCTAGAATGATCATGGCAATTAGCATAGTATCAGATAATATCCTTATGGCTCGTTTTTGCTTCACAAAGATACTGTTTTAAGGCATTGGCAGCGGAATTTCCCCATACATGGGTGCAGTACGTTATATAATGAAGAACGAGAGTATAATAGATTTAAGAAATCCCGTCTAGTCCTTACGTGTCTAAGCTTAAACGTTATAGCAGCGTTCCTAGAAATATTTCTCGAGATATAATTTAGCTGACAAGGTCATTCCACTGCAAATTCTTGTCCAACTTTACACCGAGAAATTTCGTTGCAATACATTCCTTTACGGCGAGTTCATCGACATTCACTTCATCAAGATAAGTACAGAAGAAAATGAATGTTATATTTTTATTTTTTTATTTACCGATAAAATTCCAGACCACAGTAGAGGTAGTAGGAACAAAAGAAAATGAATTTAGTGGGCTGGGTGGCATGTAGTCTAACGGTGAATGATCATTGTATAGTAATTGTGACCGAAGTTTATAAGATATTGAAATAAAGTGGAAAATACGCTCACAATATAAAACTCAAAACTCTTTAACGTGCTGACGAAATTAGTGAGGCACTTCCACCACACCAACCTGAATAATTTCAAGAACCAACTGAACAGGTTTTCGTGCAGAGTCCCTGACCGGCCATACGTAGCTGGCTACGGGGGCAGGATAAGAGTATAAAGCGACTCTCTCATCCATTAAATCCCTCAAATTTCACTGACTATGCAAAACTCTTTGACTATCTCGCTTCCAAATTGGAACGCATTCTATCCCATTCTCCTTTTGCTGAAATCTCCATTTTAGAAGATTTCAATGTTCATCACCACCTTTGGTTTTCCCTCCATTTCACTGACATCCCTAGTGATCTAGCTTACAACTCTTTCCTGAATAACCTAGAACAGATTGTACAGCACTCTACTCGTATCTCCGATCGCCTTGGAGATAGGCCCAACATTCTGGATATATTTCTCGCCTCTCATCCTTCTTACTTTGTCAAACTTTTTTCTCCGTTGGGCTCCTTCGACCACAATCTTATATCTGTTTCCTGTCCTGTCGCTCCAGTTCGGACTTTTGCGTCGCTAATTGGGAGGTCCTTAGGCAGTACTTCTATGATTTCCCATGGAATGATTACCTCTTTCGTGGCCGGGCCCCCTCCGAGTACGCTGAGCGCATCACGGAGTGATTCTCTGAGACTTGGAGGTGTACATTCCATATTTCATTCCTACTACCAATGCTAAAAAACCTTGGTTTAACTTTACTTGTTCTAATGCTGTCCGGAACAGAGAGGCTTTCAGAGGGTATAGTCGCCATCTAACTCCTGACTCTCACTTAACTTATATTTCTGCCCGGAATCGCCAAAAATTCCTTCATCCGACAAAATGTGAAAACCTATCCAACTCTAATTCTTCTCGCTCTTTCTGGCACCTAACCAAGAACATCGCATCTCCGACAACTTTACTTCTTCTTTCCCTCCTCTTTTCCTTTCCGACGGTACAATTGCCATCTCTTCTCCTAATAAAGCTGAATTCTTCGCTCAAACTTTCGCCTCCAACTCGGCGATCCCAGTTTGTTCCTCCATCTCCTCTTCCCTCTGACATAATTATGTCTGAAATCAGAATCTCCTCCAAAGGTGGTTTTTCTGGCCCAATCTGGGCTCAACTCTAGGAAAGCGTACGGTCCTGATGGTGTTCCTTCTGTTGTTCTCAAGAACTATGCTTCTTTGTTAACACCCTGCCTTGGCAAACCTTTTCGTCTTTGTCCTTAACATGAAGATTCTTAAATACCTCTCTTATCGCAGTCTTCTTTCAGATCGTCAGTATGGGTTCCGCGGGAGGCTCTACTGGCGATTTTTATATTGCATATCTCTCGGACTCTTGGTTATCCGCCTTTCGGGATTTCGATGAAACCTTTACTATTGCACTAGGCATATCAGAAGTTTCTGATAGAATCTGGCACAAATTCTTAATTTCGAAACTGCCCACCTTCGGTTTCTATCCTTCTGTCTGTGCCTTTATCTCTAATTTCCTTTCTGGCCGATCTATAGCCGCGGTTGTAGATGGCCACTGTTCTTCTCTTAAAGCTATTAATAGTGGTGTTCCTCAGGGTTCTGTCCTGTCACCCACCTCTTTCCTTTTTTCCTTTCATTTAGTAATGATATTTTAATTCGCACTTCCTGTCCTATTCACTCCTATGCCGATGATTTCACTCTTCACTACTTCACCCACTTCGCAAAGCGTCCCTCTCAACCGTCACTCCATGTTACGCGTAGGACGGCTATGATGCACCAGACCTCTAATCTTTCTGCTATCTCAGATTGGGGCAGAGAAAACCTTGTGGCTTTCATTGCCTCAAAAATTCAGTTCCTTCACATCTGTCTATTCGTCACAATCTTCCACACGACTATTCCCTTACCTTTAAAGGGTTCGGGTGTTGAGGTAAACCCTCCAATGACTCGTCCCTGGGTTGGTGTGTGACAACACACCCACTAACGATGGTAACGTGGCCATTCATTCTTTTCTATTATTAGTTCAGCTTTTCCACTAAACCACAACTAAGTAAATTAAGTTTGTTTATCGAACCCTTGTATTAAATTCATGAATTTACTTTCGACCAGTAATATAAATTGTTCTCTTATCAAACACCAAAATTTTTATACTTTTAATCTTATGCTCACGGATTACTTTAACTTTAATGCAAGAGACAAGGTTAGGCCTTGACTGAAAATCAAGTAGACCTTCAAAAACGATATAGCCTCGCGCGTGACATGAATAAAAAGCCTAGGCTCGCGGAGAGAAGATTCTATGTCGTTGGCCCTAGGGGGTAATGCATTGAATTTACTGTTCTTAATTCATCTTAAATAGATACCCTACTTGCCACGGGCTTCAATATAGAAATTGAAAAACATTAACAAGGGAGAGCAAAGCAATTTTAAGATGGACAAACTGCTTCCAACGACTAGGACTGACTCTTCTTGATTCAACATTCTAACTCTGCGTCTCTGGTGATGCGGTCCCTTTTTATCGAGCAGATTTCACTGTTGCAGTCTCGCCTGGCATGTGATCTGTCTTTTAATTATCTATGAACCTAAAACTTAAAAACAGTAATTAATACATGATTTTTAATAATTTTTATGATTTTCTACCTATTTTGCAGTATTCAACTAACTTTATTTGCCTATTTTCGAATGTTAAATCTCTTACTTATATAAATCTGGTTTATTTGAAAACTAATTTGTCTAAGAACATCATGACTGGGCAAGACTAGAGGTGGGTATCACGTGACAACAAACCTATGCCTGAATGGCTGAACGTGAATACGAGTATGAACAAAACTAAACCTGTTGTTCTGGCTTCGTGGTACATGTTAAGTATTCTTCTCCAAATTCAGGATAGGTCCATTTCCTACCTTTTACAAGCTATCTGTTAAGCCTAACTTACATTTCTACATTACGAGTTGTTATTTTATATTCATTAATAAATCCCAGTTTTATGATCCCAACACCTTCAACAATACACAATTCAATCCTTCCTCTTCTTTTAACATTTTGGCCAAATAGGTCTATACATTTTTAAAATGAAGGTGAATCAGGCAAATTTTATTAAGTAATCTCAACGTACAAAATTTATTTTTATAAAACTACATATTTAATTTATAATTTCTTAGTTAATTAATGTTCTTAAAAATTCCGATATTATAATCATGCAACTCGGACGGAGGATATTTTTGCAGCCAATCAAAGATGCTGGGGGTTGATGACGGAATGACTCAACTGTAAACAAAAAATTAATCGCTTTTTATATTCAAAGCATTCATAGTTAAAGTTGTATATTGTAAATAAATGCAAAGTGCCTTTAAAGTGTGCCATGGTACTCTGTAATAATGTAGAAACTTCCATTTGGGTAATGACGTCAGCAATGACGTAAAGAGAAAACGGGGGACAAGTGACTCTGCTTTTGGGGATCAGAGTCAAGAATCACTCAGGGCCAACAGCTGCTTGCTGACTCAGTCAGATTCCGGCGCAGGCTGAAAATGCCGGAAGCCCAACACTGTATGTATAACTACACTGTGCATATACTCTCTTTCTAAAACAGCTTCTAAGAGGTTAGGTGTGTTGTACCGGTTCCGCAGTTTCGTCACCCGCCCACTCAATTGCTGTCTCTGTACAGGGGTCTTGTCCGCCCCTGTATGGAGTACGCTTCTTAACCCACACAGCTAGGCTTGACCGGGAGGAATCCAAGGCTTTTCCTCTCATCAATTCCCCGCCTCTTACTGAAAGTCTTCAAACCCTCTCTCTTCGCCGCAATTTTGCCTCACTCTCTCTTTACTATCGCTATTATAACTGATACTGTTCTTCTGAACTCTCTAACTGTATGCCTCCTCTTTTAAGGAGAACACACAGCACCAGACTTTCGACACATTGTCATTCGTTTTTTGCTCAACTCTCTAACGCAAAGGTTAATCGATATTTTCACTCTTTCATCTCCTCAACCGGTCAACTGGAACAATCTTCCTCAATCCATCCTTCCCCCTGTATATGACCTCCAACCTTTCAAAGGCTGAGTGTCCAGCCATCTCGAAAACCTCAGACCTTTATTTTGGCTCTCTTTTTCCTGTATGAGAGGGAAGGGTGCGGACAACCACAGGTCGATCCTGAACCGTCGCGTCGCGTTGGAAGTTATAAAAACTCTCTCTCTCTCTCTCTCTCTCTCTCTCTCTGAAAAAAAAAATTGTGTTGAGTCTTGGGTCATATCTTTCTCGGTCATTGGTCAACGTCAGGTGTTAATCAGGATCATATTTTTGTTTCAATAAATTAACACCAAGAGAAAAAAATCCTTTTTAATTTAGTTAATTTTTTTTTACATTTTCTGATTTTTAACTTTTTAATTTGTATTTATATTTTAAAGGAAATTATGGTATGTTTAATTTAATTAATTTTTTGGGAGTACTAATATGGTGGGCATAATTAAGAAAAAAAATATATATACAGTATATAACTTATATCATGCAAACCACAAGGAAAAGGAAAAACGATTTCAAAGCCTTTCGTACACCTCGTCAGGGAATCAATACACGTGTTGAATACACAAAAGGACGTGGAATCATTTTTCCTTTTCCTTGTGGGCTTGCATCATTCATTTATTTCGCGTGTTTGTGAAATTCATCCCTTAATATTATGTCGTTTCTATTCATTTATATACTGCGTGGTCATTGCAGTTAAATGCATATATATATATAATATATATAAAGAGAGATGAAAAATATTTGTTAGTTGAAAATTTGTAATACATCATATTTTTTAAATAGCAATATTTTTTAAAATATTTTTTTATACAATTTTCTGAAAAAAAAATTTTTTTTAGGCTTATTCATGATGAAAATTTGAGATCTACCAAAAAGTGAAGAAGATGCGGTCTCTGTATTAATCATTGTAAATATTTGAAATATAAATCATTGTAAATATTTTTAAAAATATTGCTATTTAAAAAATATGATGTATTACAAATTTTCAACTAACGAAAATATTACAACTTAACCTAACCAATCGTCAATATGTGGTGGCCCCCCGTTAATACGTAAGTACCAAATTTTAATTGACACCAACGTTTCTGAATACACATATTCCATCATCAGGACTAATAAAATACAAAGGACATTGGGTTAGAATAACCAAGTTAGACAGTTGAAAACTTAATTAAAATTACCAAAATGACTGAAACAGACATTAAATATAATTATAAATTAAAAAATAAAGATAAACTAGGTACTGTAGTTGAAACGCAGGAATTCAACCCAAGATTCATCGGGATTGAGATTGGGTTTAAGTTTATAAATAAATACTGTAATGATTCCATGATTTTAAGCTTAAGGTCAGAGCTGCTACCGATGACAAAACTAAAATTTGATCGCGAAATCGAATGATCGTTATTGTGCTCGTGATTACGTACGTAAGAGTTAGTTGGTTTGGTATAAATCAACTTTTCATCTCCCTCGTGTTCCTTTTCATTATTAACCCTGGAATGCATAGCGGAGTCCGATTGGACCCCAGCGAATGGTATAACCAGTGGTATAACCATTGTTGCCAATCTTGGTACTTCATTTTAGACGTCGTACGAACATTTTTAGTTTTCGTCTTATTGACAGAATTATTTAGCATTATCTACTCTATGTTACGATCTTTAATAAAGTTTTGTTCCGAAAACATATTTTAGTTTTATCCGCTGACAAATTATGGGGTCCACATGTACCCCAATATGCATGCACGATGATTGGATTCGCCTTTGCAGTCTTCGGTTAATTTACGCTTTCCGTGCAACCACTCAGTAGCTGCTATATAAATAATTGTAAAGTAATTGATACCAAAAATTATAGTATGATTTAGTTGTGTGTGTGTGTGTGTGTGTGTGTGTAACTTTTGTTTGAACGTTTGGTTAAATGTAACTTGGTTTTATATGAAACGGCCTTTTCGATTTCAGTTTAATTCAGTTCAATTCTTTATTTTTTACAAATATATACAGAGTTAGGTCACGTACGAATTACATACATAGATTACGTACGAGCAGATTTGACGAAACGACAGCGGAATTTGACGTATTCTACCGTTAATTGTCCTCATTTTCGCTTCCCTTTACGTAATAAATAAACTGAAACCCATTAATTTTACTCGAAAAGGTTTCCACGCTTCCAACGGCATATTCAAATTAGAGTATTGTAAATACATTAATGTCGTGTTAGATATCCAAATTGTACGGAAAAATATGGAAAAGTATCGTAAAGCTTTACGTAACTTATATTCTCTTTCTGAATAAAGGTTTTTGTTTGTTTGCTCGTCACAGCAACGTGTTTTTCAGAGACGAAGACGTTAATGAAGCCTAGTTTATATATGGATTGCAAAGAAAAATTTACTTTTACTCGTATATTCGGACATCACATTCTGGATAAATTTCATTTTAGATTTTCATATTCACTCGTTTGAACGTTTCAGTAATATATTATCTATATATATATATATATATATATATATATATAATATAATATATATATATGGTACAAATCGCAGGAATAATAAAAAACGATTCCTTCTCACTGAGAAGGCCTTATAAGAGACTAAAACGCTCAGAATCGTTTTTCATTTTCTTATGGGTTGTATCACAAGTAATAGTTTTCGTGAAAATTGTGACTTAATCCATATATATATATATATAATATATATATATATTATATATATATATATATATATAATATATATATATATATATATACACTTTAAGTTTTCCCGAGGATGATGAAACAAACTCGACTTTCGTGCTGGATTAACCAATCGTGCGGAACTGATGACTAAAGATGACAGAGCTGTATTTATTCCTGTTTCCTCTCCAGAAACTGAGTACACGCGAATATTTTAAATAGTATATAGTGGCATTTTAACAGATTACGAAAGAGAGAGATATTGGTCCCCGTTCGCCCAGACGTAGAATGTTTAATTGTTTAACCAGTCGTAATAATTAACTAAATCTCCCAAAATGTGACGAAAATACTTTAAACCATTGTAAGCAAAATTGTAACCCGAGATTTGTCTCTGTTTAGCGTTCGTCAATCGTTGTTTGACGTCATGGGCATAATGGGCATTCGGAGGGGTATAATGAAGGAGGGAGGTGGTGGAAGAGTTCTGATTATATACCGGTGAGGGAAGAGTATATAATCTGATAGAGCGCCCGCCCTCTGACGATGGTGTTTCGTCATCGCGTCTGTCTGTTCTCCGTCGCCCGTTGACCGATTGAGGCCATCGGAAAAGCTTGGAGCGGAAACACATAAAATCCACCACTGGAAATAAATCCCTCTGACGGAGTGTGTATGCATGGCGGCCTTCTTCAGGGGCCGGTATATATAGACAAAATGATGAAGGGGGAAGACGTGGGGAGGTCATGCTTCCTCACGAAGAAGGGAGGAGGTGGAGGAGGGAAACCCGAAGTAAATCATAATATAAAAATCTGGTGTGTGTGTATATATATATATATATATATATATATATATATATATATATATATATATATATATATAATTATATATATACATACATACATACACACACGCACGACCATTTTTAGTTGTAATATATATAGACATGTGGGACGAAGGAGGGCGTGTAGCGTCCTCCAGAAGGAGGGAAGAGGGGGAAGACGACGAAGGATGAACCGATGGGAAGAAAATTTAAAAACCGAACTCCAAACCGGCACACCGGTGTTTTAGTCGTGGTTTTATGGTCCGCTTTTCGCTCTCGCAAACGAGTCCCCAAAAGAGGAGGAAAGCGTGAGGCGAAGACTTGATTTTACGACCTCTTTCTGACATTATATCTACGGAAGCTCACACACACAAAAAAAATAAACATCAGAGAGAGAGAGAGAGAGAGAGAGAGAGAGAGAGAGAGGAGAGAGAGAGAGAGAGAGAGAGAGAGAGAGAGAGAACATCACTCGAGAAATCCAAACAATTCGAAACCAGCTACACAGTACTCGAAAAGGAATTATATATATATATATATATATATATATATATATATACACAGTATATATCGTGGGTGGGTGTGTTAAGTAGATAAGTTTTTGCGTTATTACGTATACACACGTATGTACAACTAATACGACTCTCTCTCTCTCTCTCTCTCTCTCTCTCTCTCTCTCTCTCTCTCTATATATATATATATATATATAATATATATATATATATATATAATATATATATATTATATATTAGCGCGAGCGAGACCATGTGTGTGTGTGTGTGTGTGTGTGTGTGTAGATCGTGAGAAGAAAAGGTTATAATATCTGGTTTTATTGAAGCAATAAAAAGATCATAAAACGTTACAACCGCTTTCAAAACCTCGAATGAAAAAAAGTCTTTTAAAAAAACCAACACAGAGAAAGAAAGAAAAAACCTAAAATACCAAATTAGCTCGTCATAAAAATGGTTTTACCTTTCGGAAGATTCAAGCTTCATATAGTTTCCCGTAAGTTCCCGTAGCTTCCAGGCACTATAAGGCACTATAAGGCACTCGTTTCCCTCCGCTTATTTAGAGCTTCAGTTTTTTATGTTTTTCTTTTTATTTTTTATAGTTTCTTACATTTTAAAGTGGTTTTTTTGGTTTTTTTTTTTTTAACAACGGCTTCAATTTTAGTTTTTAGTTTTTGTTTTATTAATTTCGTTTCTTCTCTATATTTTGTTGTTTTTTTTAATTGGTTTCTGATACTGTAACCTTTGTTTCATACATTCTAACGCTCGTCTTATATATATATATATATATATATATATATATATATATATATATATTATATATATATATATATATAGTTTTTGCTCAAAACTGTTTTGCTTTCATTTTCATCGGCAGTTCTTATCTGCAGTTTTTTCTCCGTGTCTCTAATCGAAGACTCTGTGTGTATGTGTGTGTGTGTGTTTTAATCATAGTGTAAACTTTTATTATAAAAGAAACACAAAACCAGAAGAGAGAAAAAAATCTTAGCAGAAATAAGTCGTAAATATTAGTTGTCATCGATAAGAATCGAAAATGTCTCAAAATTGCCACCTTTTACAACTCGCTACAACATCATTTTAAATAGTGGATTTTATATATATATATATATATATATATATATATATATATATATATATATATATATATACTTTCGTTTTATTCTGTGTGGTATTTTTATAGCTGATTTTATAGTAGAAATTAGGTTTTTAGATGAGTGCCTATGGAGAAAATTTAAAAATAAACGATGTATCGAGAATATATATATATATATTAATTTTATATATATTATATATATGTATATATATTATATATATTATATATATATATGTGTGTGTGTGTGTGTGTACACACTAAAGTTTCTTCATAAATTTCATATTTTGAAATGTCTACTTGGAGGTACTGTATCTCATATAGCCTCTGCTTTGTATTCTCTGGTGTGTATATATATATATATTATATATATATATATACACAAACTCAGAATGGTCCCCTGAGAAACTTATATGTTAAACACAGACCGTGCATGGAACAAGGAACTCTTCTGGGAAAATTAAATCCACTATAGTCCGAATAAGTAATGGTAAATGACAAATACCATAGTTTTTCTTTTTCATGATGCTAGCCCGACGTGGGCAACGGGTCTCTCGCAAAGAGGTCCCATAAATATAGCTTCCCTCACCAGCTATCTGCAAAGCAGACAGGATCCAGCTTTGGGACATGGATCTAGGGTTTTAAACCCTAGATCCATGTCCCAAAGCTGGATCCTGTCTGCTTTGCAGATAGCTGGTGAGGGAAGCTATATTTATGGGACCTCTTTGCGAGAGACCCGTTGCCCACGTCGGGCTAGCATCATGAAAAAGAAAAACTATGGTATTTGTCATTTACCATTACTTATTCGGACTATAGTGGATTTAATTTTCCCAGAAGAGTTCCTTGTTCCATGCACGGTCTGTGTTTAACATATATATATATATATATATATATATATTTTATTGGGAGCCATTCTTTCTTGCCTTGACGTACCCCTGAGTATAAATGATTAAATACACCGTATTTTCAATACATTTATTTATTGCATTGAAGGAAATAAAAAAATTGTCGTAAATCTGGAGTCAAAAATTAAATTTTTGTCCGATTTCGAAAAGGGTCTTTTGTTCGTGGGAGAAATTTATCTTTCGTGAGAATCTCTTCATGCCTCCATCTTTCACACTATCTCACCATTATATATATATATATATATATATATATATATATTATATATATATATATATAATATATATTATATATATAAAATGATGTGTGTGTGTGTGTTCGGTGTTATATAAATTTTCTAATTTATTTTTTAGTTTCTTGTATGTTTATTTATTTATTTTTAATTATATGTATATACTATATATGAATATTCTTTAAGTAAATACAAATTATTTCCGTATCAACATTACACTACACCTTAAATGTTTTCAAATGAATTATATACCGGCTAAATTACACACAGACACCCTTATTTTTAGTCTGTAATTACGTATGTCGTCACGTTAAAATACGCAAAGAAATAGTTCACAAAACGTATCTCAATGAATGTGCTAATGAAGCGTTTTATATTTTCCCCCTCGTCGAACACCCTCCTGACGCAGAACGAGAAAGGAGAAGTGAAGCAGAAGTGGGCGTCCCGCCTTTTGGGTAAACTGCGGAAGGACATCACGCAGGAATGTCGGGAGGATTTCGTTATGTCGGTGACGGGAAAGAAACCCGCGATGTGCGTTCTCTCGAATCCGGACCAGAAAGGCAAAATGCGGAGGATAGATTGCCTCAGACAGGCTGATAAGGTAACTCCTCTCTCCATCTCGTTTCCCCTCTTTCGTCGTCCGCGTGGCGTCCCTCAACTGACACGGCGTCAGAAGTTGAGCATCATGTTGCCCCTTTCGGTTATTTTACCCTTGGTTCAATGGAATATTCCCCATACGTCCTTTATTTTATAGATTCTGCATATATTGTTTGTATCATTATTACGTTCTATATGTTAACCTACATACCACTTCACATGACCTTTGGACCCTTAACCTTATGCATATAAAAAACGATTTAAATACAGAAAAGGCTGACTTTTAGCCGACTCTAAAGTAAAATAATTAATACCTCGCTTTCTGAACCGTAGGTGTGGCGTTTGGACTTGGTGATGGTGATTTTGTTCAAAGCCATTCCCTTGGAGTCTACTGACGGAGAGCGTCTGGAGAAGTCCCCTGAGTGCCTCCATCCCTCCCTCTGCGTTAACCCCTTCCACATCAACGTCTCCGTCAGAGAATTGGACCTCTACTTATCCAATTTCATCACCATGAACGGTAAGACAAACGGCGCTTATATATATATATATATATATATATATATATATATATATATAGCTGGCATTTCTGACAGTGAGGTCACTAAACTTCTATGGGCAGTAGTTTAGTAGCGTTTTATATCATGTTGTTTTCTCTCTCTCTGGCATATATATATATATATATATATATATATATATATATATATACCCGCAAAAAATGCTCCCCTATACATAAGAAGGAGAGAACCAAAAATCAAGGTCTCTGAGTCCCACAATGCCATTTTATTCATTATTTTTTTAATAAATTTTGAAAAGATTTTATGTAATGTGTAAAATGCATGTATGTGTAGTGAGGAATAAAGGGAGACGTGTGTGTTTGAAAGCCTGCTGGACCACTCACAGGCATGGCCGTAACTACCTATGAGGTCACCGAGGTCCGGACCTCGGTAATTATTTCCTAAAAAAAAAAAAAAGACTGAACCGTTCTCCGTGTATGAAACAAATATTACCGCTTTTCTTTTGAAAAGAGGGAGCGTCGAGCGTTTTGTGTTTTGTGTTTAGTGTATAGCTTGGGTTGTGTTTGTAGATGTCATTTTGGTCTGAATTTTGCTCGTCCCGCCGCGCTCGAAAAAAATCTGGACCTCACTAATTTCTAAACCCTAGTTACGGCCCTGCTCACAGGGTAGATGAGACACGAAAAAAGATCAACTAGAGAGGTCAGTGACAGGAGAATACGGGAGTTCCAGCACTTCCTGTCTCCTGCCTAACGCCCCCCCCCCTGGAGTACTTCCCTGGTTGATTGGTGTCCACACTCTTCTATAATGCACCTCTGTGGTGTAGTGGTTAGCATCGCTGACTACGAATCCACCGGCCCGTATTCGATTCCAAATGACGACAGTCGACGCGCAGCAAACCCAGCTGTTTAATGTTCATCCTTCCATACAATAAAAATTGGTTGGTAGATAAATGGGTACCATGGATAGCCTAGTGGTTAAGACGCTGGGCTGCCGATCGGGAGGGCGTGAGATCGAGTCCAGGCGAGGACTTTGTAATTTCTGATCACCCGTGGTGGGTCGTGATTCAAATTCCACGTTAAGCTGGATGTCTGAAATGGAGCAACAAGCTTGTCCTTTGTTAGAATGAACAATTCGTGCCGAATCAAAACCAAGGTTTATATATATATATATATATATTGTGTGTGTTTTGCTGGTGTGTCGGTTACACGTGTTTCGATCGAAGTCTGAATAAAAGCGGTATTACAGTAAAAATCCTGCAGTTAATCAGTTTTAAACGGTGCCGATATTGTGAGTTAATTCATAGTGCATAGTGGTATTTCTTTTTAAAAAGTAAAAATCGCGGCATATTTAAAAAAAGTAAATAAAAACGAAGCGAATTAATCTATACAGCATTTTTCCAAGTGTTTCTTTGTGAAGAAAATTAGCTGCCTATCGAAATTCCTACAAATACCCCCCCCCCCTCCATTATCGCTCGCAGCCACAGTCGCGAGCACCAATCAGTGAGAAGTATACAGCGTGCCACATCCCCCATCCCCCGGAGTAACGGAGAACACTTTCCCTCACTCAGCTTGAGTCAACCCCAACCCAATACTTCTCATAATACCCTTTTTGCGTCAATTTTGTGCACCAGCGGCTACCCTCTATCAGTAACATGGAAATGGTGAAGAAATTCCTGCAACTCTGTGGTATCTGCAATGATGCAACAGATGAGACAAAGGCGATGATGCGCGATCTTTGTCAGCTGCTTTTTGATTTTAGATGCCTAGAATGGGAAGATGAAAAAATCTCCCTTATAACGAACGCGAAGCAACTTAATGAGATAAAATTTTTCTGCGAAAACTGCATGACCGAAATAAACTCTTTTACAGTATTTAAAGCAGAAAGAGACTACGAGAAGAGAATGAAAGAGGAAAGTGAGAATAAAGAACAGGAAAACAAGAAACGAAGAAACGCGAAGTAGAAAAAAATCAAATACCGTCACACAACGAGGCCGAAACCATACAGGCGAAAGAGAGTATAAAGACAACAGATAGTACGGAGCTCCAATAAACCTTAGCCCCCCCCCCCCGCCCATGGCCTAAACCATTAGAGGTACAGTAAAACTAAACATACCTTACGAAAGAGAATTTAATCCTGCATTTAATGAGAAACAATTAAAACTTGGTGTTCCCGCCATTGGCTTCCAAGACAGCCTGAATTCGCTTTGGGTAGCTTGCCAAAAGTGACGTGAATAGATCTTGATCGTTACGCAAATTTGCTAAAACAGTTTCAATGTGGTGCGTCATTGTATCCTTCGAAAATCGACTTGCTGCAGGTTCTTGAAACAAGAGACATTCAACCTTGTCCTTTATAACTGATCCAATGTGTTCACAGACGTTCAGGTCAGGAGAATTTCCTGGCCATTCTTCATTTCCAAAGAAATCGATCTCATGGTTCCGCAACAACTGTTGAGTGGCTACTGCCTTAAAGCAGGGGACCCTTATCGTGCAGAAGTGTGACCTGATTGACATCCATAACATTGTTTGGGTTTCTTAGAAAAGGAATGACATGCTGGGATAGAATAATATCACGAAAATACTGTCCATCCCAACTCTGACCATTTGGCTTCAGCACCCACATGAGCTTCTTTGCAGTGAACAAAACAAACACACCAACACAGTCTGGACTTTTTAATAATTCGTGATAATGTTCATTGTCATCAATTTCATCTGGTGTTGTGGTCCACACTCGATCATTTTGGTAGTTAGGCCGACGTGTTACATAAACAAAAAATTCATCGGAGACAGCTAAATGCATGAAATCATCCACATCCCAATCTTCAAGATAATGGGCAAACTACATTCTGTCATCGATGTTAAGTTGAGTTTTTCTTGGCTTTGGAAGTTCATGCCAAGGCTTTAAACCTTGCCTATGACGGTACAGTCGAATGATCTCACCACTAACGATCTTTCCTCTCAACACTTCGATCTCTCTAGAAAGTTTAGCACAGCTGTTTTTCCGCTTACGCGTACCGCTTTCAATGATGTCCTTTGTTTCCTGAGAGAGTGGCAAATTTGGGCGCCCAGATTTGGTTGTGTCCATTTCACATTCATCCAAAGTTTTATTCCAATTTATTTTGACGAAGTCCTCACTTCTTCGCAACTTTTTGGCAACCCATGAACGTGTTATAAAGGTGGCTCCAGCATCACGAGCTTCCCGAAATGTTATTGCTCGTATGCGATCTATCACACGTTGCCTCTCCGAATCACCAATTAATTGAGAAGCCATTATATTATCACTTTATCAGCTAGAGTAATTTTAATACCTGCAATAAATAAAGAATTTTTTATATTTTTATAATCACTAGAAACTATTTCGATATAAGTAAACATGTAAGCTGCAAATGGGTGGGGGCTAAGGTTTTCTGGAACCCCTTATAAGGACAACGAAGGACATTAACACAAATAGGACAAATAGGAAAAGACAAGAGGGCAATAAAAAAAACCGAGTGAAACTCTCCCCCAATAAGGAGCAAAAAACAAAGGCCACGAGTAAATATGGGGAAGGAATTATATGCAGATATTATATAAAAGATAATTGCAGATTTAAAAGAGGACAATGTATATATGAACATCCCCCACCATGCACTTTCTTCTATAATAATGGTCATTGTAAATTTGGAGACAGATGCAAATTCTACCACCCCGGACATCTGCAGGACTTACGCAAAATATGGAACCTGCAAATACGGCAAAAAATGCTACTATCAACATCTCCCGACGGATCCAAAGAACAAAGGACAAAGTTTAAATGACAATAGGAATAACAATAACAATATGAACACAATAAGCGAACAAAATTTTTTTTTCAACATCGCAGACACGATACGGCTGCTAAATGTCATCCAACGCATGCAGTTGACACAGCTGGAAACCCCCGAGCCAAACCGCTTTTGGGCAAGAAACTACCAGAACAGGTAGGCGGAAACGACTCTCGGAGGATCATAGGGCAACGAAACAAGCGATACCGGAGGAAAACGAACTTGAAATCCACAAGAGGCAACGAAAAACAAAGAACATAAATATTGTCCTGGCTAATATTTAAGGAATAAGACCAAACCAATCACTCAACAAAGTTTCGTACCTGAAAGGATTTATAGACGAAACAAGGGCGGACATCGCATGCCTCACAGAAACTCATTTTAAGGATTGCCAAGGAAATTGTGAAAACTGCGAACATTGTATTGATAAAAAAGAGATAAATATAGAGGGCTTCAACTTACTTAGACCGGATAGAACAACGAGATGTAAAGGTGGCTGTGCTATATATGTGCATGAACGTCATATGACAGAGACGATAATAAGTAAATCAAACAGCTTTGTGGAACTCCTAGCAGTGAAAATAGAAAAACTAAACGTGATACTAATAGTCATCTATAGACCTCCAAAAAATTCTCGGAGGCCATTGATGACATCAGAAAGCTAATAAAGGTCATAAGCCCTCCATCCCCCAACATAATGATCTGCGGAGACTTTAACTTCCCATTTATAAAATACAAAAGGTGGATAGGAATATATATATATATATATATACACACGCCAGGACAAGAGGGACACAAGAGAAGACCAGGAGCAAGCAAAACTGTTGATGGCTCTTACAAATGAGTTTATGCTGACACAGGAGATAACAGAAAATACCAGAAAAAATAACTGCCTACATCTAGTATTCACGAATAACACGAACTTGATTGCTGATATAAAAATAACCCCAACCATTATCTCAGACCACAACTTAATCGAGATATCATCACATATGACGACAACATTAAAAAACAATACACATATTGAGAAAGACTATAAATTGGGAAGCAATCAGATCGCACATGGCTCAAATAGAGTGGAGAACAGTTTTAGAGAATAAAACAACTGACGAAATGCTAATAACCTTGGAAGGAAAAACGCTGAGAACTTTAGAAAAATATGTTCCGAAATCACAGCCAAAAGGAAAGAGGAGCTGGCTAGAGAGGCAAAAGAGAAGAATATTCCGCAAAAGAAAGAGTAGAGGCGAAGTTAGCCAACTGCGGAGATAATGCCAGGAAAGTAATACAAGAAAAATTGGAGGGTATCGATAGGGAAATACAAGCCTGATTAATGACCATACAGAGAGGGAAGAGGAAAAGGCGGTAGAAGCAATAAAGGAAAATCCAAAAATACTTCTATAGCCATGCGAAAAGGAAAACAAAAAACGCGCGCTACCATCGGGCCCTTAAGGAAGAGAAATAATGAACTAACCGACGATCCAAAAGAAATATCTGAAACATTGAGAGCCGAGTATGAATCAGTTTTTAGTACCCCAAAAAATGACAAAGCGATACCTGACATAGATGCATTCTTTGAAGAGAAATTGCAAATAGAGTGTATAACAGACTTTGATTTTACCCAAGAAGATGTAACGAGAGCTATAGGACAAATGAAACTACATTCAGCTGCAGGTCCGGACAATTGGAACGTATTATTGATTAAAAGCTGTAAAAATGAAATAGCTACACTTTTATACCGGATTTGGAGAAGATCCCAACGAAAATCAGCATGGATTCGGATCAGGTAGATCATGCCTATCACAACTAATAGAACACTACAATAATATCCTAGATGCACTGGAAGGCAGTGACAACTACGATGTCATATACGCAAATTTTGCTAAAGCTTTCGACAAATGTGATTACGGAAAAATAGCACATAAAATGAAATATATGGGAATAACAGGCAAAGTGGGAAAATGGATCTAGAACTTCCTCAAAGAACGTCTACAGGTCGTCAAAATTCAAGGTATATCATCATCAGAATCGGAATTACGCAGCTCAGTATCACAAGGGACAGTACTGGCCCCACTCCTGTTCATTATCATGCTAACATAGACAACGGAGTAAACAGCAACAGTATAATAACATCCTTTGCAGACGATACAAAGATCAGCAGAAAAATCAGCGATGTAAATGAAGTGGAGGCCTTGCAGAGGGACACGAACAAAATATATCATACAAATGGTCAGAAGACAACAACATGACATTTAACACCGAGAAATTTCAGCTCTTGAGATATGGTAGAAAAGAGGAACTTAAACAGACTGCATATTATGTTCCAGATAGACAGGAAATTCAGAGAAGCTCGAAAGCGAGCGATCTGGGGGTAATAATGACCGATGATGCGAAATTCGAAACACAAAATCCGATAGCGATAAATAAAGCAAAAAGAGTGGCGGGACAGGTACTAAGAACGTTCAAAAGAAGGGACAGAACATTAATGATTCCCCTGCTAAAAACACTGATTAAACCAAAACTTGAATACTGCTCAGTTTTGATGTCCCCATATAAAAAGGAAGAAACTAATAAACTAGAAGAAACGCAGAAACATTTCGCAGCCAAGATTGATGGCTGCAAAGAACTCAACTACTGGAAAGACTACATAAACTAAATCTATACTCCCTGGAAAGAAGAAGAGAGAGGTACACCATAATCTACATATGAAAAATGATCGAAAAACTGGTACCAAACCTCAAACTAAACCCAATTACCATTCAAACAACGCTGGAAAATAGGAAAGGCAGAATGTGTAGTGTTCCCAAATTAAAGGCCCGACAGGGGACCTCCTCAACACTGAAAGAAAATAGCTTGGTTGTCAGGGGGCCAAGACTTTTTAACCAGCTTCCAAAGGACCTCAGAAACGTTACAGGGGTCAAAGTTGAAGTCTTCAAGAGAAGACTGGATGCCTGGCTCAGGATGGCACCAGATGAGCCGGGTGGACCTGGCTATGTACGGTGGAGAGCGCAAGAAAGCAACTCGCTCCTCTACCAAACCAGACCTAGAGGCGGGGCCACCAGCTTGACCTTCGTGTGAAGAGAGATCAACGCACGGAACAGCAACGAGGTTAACTCCTACTAAGGGTACAACCAGGGACCTCCGAGTAGCAGGCAAGAACGCAAAATCACGGGCGCTTATGCAATACAAACATGCGCGTACGCACACACACCCACACACACACACACACACACACACACATATATATATATATATATTTTTTTTTAAAGTTCAGGAAGAACCGATTCGCCTCTATTTAAAAGGGCATATCTCGGCGGAAAAACAAAGAAAAAGTGAGAAGAAAGACAGAGGAAAAAGAAAGGGTGGAGGGGACAGTCGAAGTGGAAAAAGACCAAGGATGACAAGGACTGCAAGGTCGAGCCCCATCATCCTTGGGTGCTAGGGCCGGGAGGGCGCACGTGAAACCTCCTGGAACAAGCACGTACAAACGAGCACAAAGAGCACTCAAGAGCACGAGCTTAGAACCCCCTTGCGGGGATATATATATATATATGTTCTCAGGGAACCATTCTGAGTTTGTGTATACTAAACGGACGTGTTTCGTGCCTTGAAAAGTGGACGCTCAATGTCCCGGTTGAGGTTTAAGTTTTGGTTTTTTTTGGCTAAAAATACAATAGTTACCCCCTTTTTCTTTGATTTATTCAACACGACGTGAATGCAACGAGTCTTTTACTTATATAGAGGTTCTGAATGTAGGGATCTAGGCTTGCTTTAAACCCTAGATCCATGTCCCAAAGCTGGATCCTGTCTGCTTTGCAGATAGCTGGTGAGGGAAGCTATATTTATGGGATCTCTTTGCGAGAGACCCGTTGCCCACGTCGGGCTAAAATCATGAAAAAGAAAAAAACTATGGTATTTGTCATTTACCATTACTTATTCGGACTATAGTGGATTTAATTTTCCCAGAAGAGTTCCTTGTTCCATGCACGGTTTGTGTTTAACATATATATATATATATATATAGCCGGCCCTAACAAGTGCGGGGCCCTAGGCATTTTGATTATACGGGACCCCACTCCAGAAAAGATTTTAGTTCATAGTAAAAAGGCAAAAAAATAATCTGAAGTGCTATACATTTATTGTAGACATCTGTCTAATAATATTAAGAATAACAAAAAAAATGCTTTCATTAAGAATACTAAAAAAATACCATACTTTATAAATTTATAATATATTTTAAAGACTAATTTTTCTAACCTTCCTTTCTAAAAATTCCATTAAAAGGGGTTCAAAATTTAAACCCCTTGCTTCTTCATGTTCAATTGACAATATTCCACGGTTATTTAGCCTATCTTGGCCATATTAGACCTTAAGCAGTTTTTAATTAATTTTAATTTTGAGAAGCTCCTTTCTCCTGATGCTACCGTCACAGGAATTGTTAAAAATATTCTTAGAGCAATCAATAAATTTGGACAGCAAGAGGCTATACCATTAGATGAAATGAAGTCAAGTAATTTTAAAGGCTGCCCTATTAAATCTGATGGTATCATTGGTCTCATAGCCTCTACCTCTTCACCAAGCATAGGGCCATCTATATCTGAGAAGTTTGATGTCCCAATGGAGTCATTTCCAGGTTTTGTTTTTGTGAGTGCAGTTTCTAGGTGTATTGCATGCACTTTTACTTCTTCTTTTGAATATACTAATGGTTTTATATTTCATTGAAACTGTCCTTAATTTTCCCCTTTCCTATGACAGCCGACGTGAGTCGGGGAATCTGGTGGAAGCGAAATATATAAAAAATTTATTTGCCCAGCCCCGCTGGCAGCGCGGGGCCCTCTTAGGCGCGGGGCTCTAGGCGGCTGCCTAGCTCGCCTTGCCCTAAGGCCGGCCCTGTATATATATATATATTATATATATATATATATACACATACATACATACATATATATATATATATATATATATATATATATATATTATATATATATATAGAGAGAGAGAGAGAGAGAGAGAGAGAGAGAGAGAGAGAGAGAGAGAGAGAGAGAGGAGAGAGAGAGAGAGAGAGAAGAGAGAGAGAGAGAGAGAGAGAGTGGGTGTGTTACCAACTTTACAAAACGAAAGAGTTGTCACCATTTTGAATGACACAGTGAAGACTTTTAAATTGGTAAATTATGAGGAAAAACTACTTTTGAAAGTAAATATAATATATTACATTAATAAAAAATGAACAACACTTCCCGATCAAATATTTTCCACTTCCAATTATAAACTTTTGGATTTTATTGAAGCAAATTTTTTCTCAAAAAATCTTTTATTTTTATATTCAATTTTTCTTTTATGTCACGGCTTTTGCTGCATTTTATTTTCCCAATTCGATATTGCATTCACTTATATATATATATATATATATATATATATATATGAGGAGTGATAAAAAGTATCGATAATTTTATTGCTACGGACAAATTAATACAAATAAGAAATAACCGTTTACATATGTGAGTCTTCCTGCCCTCTGGCATCTGTAGTCTGAAGCAAAATCTGCTACCATGAGTCTGTAGTTGGTTGGAGCGCTTAAAGGGAGGGTGTGTTTTTGCAGTACGTCTAAATCTCGGAAATGGAGCAACGCGCTTTCGGAGACGAACGAAATGATTAAAACAGCTTTTGGAAATGATACTCTCAGTGTAGCTAACGTTTACAAATGGCACAAAAAGTTTAAAAATGGAGAAACATTTGCTCGTACCAGAAATCGAATCTGTTGGACATTTTCATTCGTAATGAGAAGTGGAAGGGCGGCCACTGCGTTCCTTGTCTTCAAGCGATGTTTCTCCGTTTTTAAACTTTTTGTGCCCTTTGTAAACGTTAGCTACACTGAGAGCATCATTTCCAAAAGCTGTTTTAATCATTTCGTTCGTCTCCGATTTAGATTTTCCAAGTTTGGCACGCGCGTTGCTCCATTTCCGAGATTTAGACATACTGCAAAAACACCCTCTCCCTTTAAGCGCTCCAACCAACTACTGACTCATGGTAACTACTGACTCATGGTAGCAGATTTTGCTTCAGACTGCAGACGCCAGAGGGCAGGAAGACTCACATATGTAAACGGTTATTTCTTATTTGCATTCATTTGTCCGTGCAATAAAATTATCGATACTTTTTGATCACTCCTCGTGTGTGTATATATATATATATATATATATATGTATATATATATATATATATAAATAATCAATATGAATATGAAAACAAGAGCTACGACTCTCAACATTTATTGGCCAAACGTTTCGGTCCACTCAGGGGCCATCTTCAGTGACTAAATAGAAGCATCTAAAAATAATCATAAAACTAAAGTAAATACAAATGTCAAACTGTACAATAATAAAATCTAATACAAAAAAGTTAAAAAGTTGTTAAGAAAAAAAAAACTATCAAGATTATAAAACAAAAAGTAAAAATAAAACTAACTAAAATTTCAAAAATTAAAAGTTTAAAAATGTTGTTTAAAATTTTTGTAAAAAGGACTGACCTGGATGGTAAAAGTTACAAATGACAAGTGGAGAGAAAGGAAAAAACAACTTAAGTTAGTGCGGTAGTTGCGTTAAAAAGGTGTTGGTTGGTTAGGAAGTATGTAATTTTATCGAGAAAAGGCTATCGTTTAGTTCTGGGTTTAATTTCTTGATAAAAAGGGATTCTAAAATTTTAAGATCAAGTGAATTAGAAGCAGACGACAAAATAGCAAAGGAGTCCTGGGGGCACGGGTGGTCATGGGTCTCTGAATGATGCCGAATAGCAGAGGATTCAGGAGTGGAAAGAGGGCGAGAAGTTCGATAAGAAAAACCCAAATGCTTCGAAATCCTAAGTTTTAACTGTAGGGCAGTCTGCCCCACATAACGACTTTGGCAGGTCGCACATGTATATAAATAAATAACAAAGGATCTCAAAAGCACGGGGAGGTGATCTTTATGGCGAAAAAAGGATTGCAGAGAATTAGAATTAGAATTAATGATTATAAAGTCGCATTGAGGGAAATGTCTGTCCAAAATAAAGGTTTATCTTAAGCTTCCATTTTTAGACCAACTAACTTTTCAACTTAATAAAGATGTCCACTTTATTTTGAACAGACACTTCCCTCAATGCGACTTTATAATCATTAATTCTAATTCTAATTCTCTGCAATCCTTTTTTCGCCATAAAGATCACCTCCCCGTGCTTTTGAGATCCTTTGTTATTTTTTATATACATGTGCGACCTGCCAAAGTCGTTATGTGGGGCAGACTGCCCTACAGTTAAAACTTAGGATTTCGAAGCATTTGGGTTTTTCTTATCGAACTTCTCGCCCTCTTTCCACTCCTGAATCCTCTGCTATTCGGCATCATTCAGAGACCCATGACCACCCGTGCCCCCAGGACTCCTTTTCTATTTTGTCGTCTGCTTCTAATTCACTTGATCTTAAAATTTTAGAATCCCTTTTTATCAAGAAATTAAACCCAGAACTAAACGATAGCCTTTTCTCGATAAAATTACATACTTCCTAACCAACCAACACCTTTTTAACGCAAGTACCGCACTAACTTAAGTTGTTTTTTCCTTTCTCTCCACTTGTCATTTGTAACTTTTACCATCCAGGTCAGTCCTTTTTACAAAAATTTTAAATTTTTTAAATTTTAAACTTAACATTTTTAAACTTTTAATTTTTGAAATTTTAGTTAGTTTTATTTTTACTTTTTTGTTTTATAATCTTGATAGTTTTTTTTTTCTTAACAACTTTTTAACTTTTTTGTATTAGATTTTATTATTGTACAGTTTGACATTTGTATTTACTTTAGTTTTATGATTATTTTTAGATGCTTCTATTTAGTCACTGAAGATGGCCCCTGAGTGGACCGAAACGTTTGGCCAATAAATGTTGAGAGTCGTAGCTCTTGTTTTCATATTCATATTGAGGATAAGGTTCCCGAAGAACACTTCTATCGTAACTATATATATATATATATATATATATATATAGGGTGGCGCAAAAGTCGCGCATCATAGGAATTTTCAGTGTTAATTACAATATATTACTTTTTTTTTCTTTTAGGTAGGGGATGAATCGGTATAGAATTTAAATTCTGTACTGATTCATCGATTTGTTGTACCTGGTATTCCATACATTAAAACCAAGCTCACCCTCTCGTCTATTGTTAATTTCGCATCCATCCCCTACCTAAAAGAAAAAAATATATTATAGTCAACATTGAAAATTTCTACGATGCGCGACTTTTGCGCCACCCTGTATATATATATATATATATATATATATACAGGGTGTCCCGTAAGTCTGGACCCATAGGGATTTATAATATATTTTTTTATTATGATTTTTATTTGTGGGGCCACTTGAAAGCCAAAGTGTACGAGGTCAAACTTCAGAACATTTTCCACCTTAAAGCACGCATTGTGGAGGCGTGTCAAGAAATTTCTGCGACTGTGATTCAGAAAGTGCTGTCGCAGTGGAGATTGCGTCTTCAACTATGTGTGCGACACAATGGCGGACACTTTGAACAGATTATGTAATAAATTTTTGGACTATTTTGTAATTTTATTATTTTTCCCTATGGGTCCAGACTTACGGGACACTCTGTATATATACATATATATATATATATAACGTAAAGAACGACGCTTGTATAGGAGATATTTTTTCATTTGTTTCGTTCTCTCTCTCTCGTCTTGCGCGGAATATCTCCTATACAAGCGTCGTTCTTTACGTTATTTATACTGCGTGTTCTTTGCAGTTGAATGTATATAATGTTACGGCATGCGGGAGGTGCCCCCTTGGGGCATTGGTTTCTGCGAGTATGTAGAAGAATTACGGCATTTGGAAGAGTGAGGCCCATGGTGTAATGGTATCGCATCTGACCGGCAATCGGAAGATCCCGGGTTCGTTTCCCGGGTGGTTACCTCATCTCATCATTTTTTCATTTGTTTCGTTCTCTCTCTCTCGTCTTGCGCGGAATATCTCCTATACAATCGTCGTTCTTTACGTTATTTATACTGCGTGTTCTTTGCAGTTGAATATATATATATATATATATATATATATATATATAATGCAGAAAGGAGGGGCAAAGGGCAAATGTCGCAAAAACGACCCCCCAGAGAGGAAGAAAAGAGCCAAATTCAAGGTCCAAGTTTTTCGAGGTGCATGGACACTCTACGTTTGAAAGATTGGAGGTCATAGACAGGGGGAAAGGTGGATTGAGGAAGTTTTTTTCAGAGTTGACCGGTTGAGTAGATGAAAGATTGAAAATACCAATTAACCTTCGCCTTAGAGAGTTGGGCAGAAAAGGAATAAGAATGTGTCGAAAGTCTGGGACTACGTGTTCTCCTTAAAGGAGGAGACACGTAGTTAGAGAGTTCAGAAGAGCAATGTCCGGTAAAATAGCGATAGTAGAAAGAAAGTGAGGCAACAGTGCGGCGAAGAGAGAGAGAGGCATTGAAGACAGTCAGTAAGAGACGGGGAATTAATGAGCCGAAAAGTCTTTGATTCTACTCGGTCAAGTACGGCTGTGTAGGTTGAACCACCCTACACATGAGAAGCGTACTCCATACAGGGACGGACAAGCACCGGTACAGAGACAGCAATTGAGTATGGGTGAAGAAACTGCGGAGCCGGTACAGCACACCTAACCTCTTAAAAGCTGTTTTAGAAAGAGAGTATACGTGATCTTCCCATGAAAGATTACGAGAAAAGGAAACGATAAGTATGTTAAGAGAAGAGGAAGGGTTAAGTTGTGTATTGCTGAAGGTAAGGGGGTAGTCATGTGGAAGATTGTGACGAGTGGACAAGTGAAAGAACTGAGTTTCTGAGGCATTGGAAGCCACGAGGTTTTCTCTGCCCCATTCAGAGATAGAAAGATTACGGGTCAGGTGCATCATAGCCGTCCCACGCGAAGCATTGCGTATCTGTTTAGAGGGACGCTTTGTGAAGGGGGTGGAGAGTTGAAGAGTGGAATCATCGGTGTATATATACTGTATATATATATAAATGGTGTCCCGGTGTTACCTACTAAATTACGTACTAGGTATGAGCACGTGTATGAATAGAGAGAGTGAGAGAGTTACAAGGAGTTACAAGGAAAAGAAGTACCTCAAAAGGCCTTGCGGCCCATACCGAGGAGGTACCAATGGCAACGAGTGCCATGGAAAATTTTCTACACACTTAAATAGTGTGCAAGATTTGGCCTAACATTTTCTTGAAATAATCCACAGAGGAACTGTTCACAACTTCTGAAGGTAAACTGTTCCACGTGTCACAGTTCTTATACGCAAAGTAATTCCCACACACACTAGTCCTAAACCGTTTCAAATCCAACTTCCAACCATTGTTGCGAGTTGGGTTATCATTTAAACTAAACATGCTTCTAAAATCGACATCGTTGAACCAGCGTAAGAGCTTGAAAACCTCGATGAGTTCACCGCGCAGCCTCCGAGTTTCCAGCGAAAACAAGTCCAGGGCGCGTAAGCGTCGATTGTAGCCCATATGCCTAACGGAAGGGATTAACTTTGTGGCCCTCGCCTGCACTCGCTCCAGCCTCTCAATATCTTTCCTGAGGGTGGGCGACCAGAACTGCACAGCATACTCCAGATGCGGCCGAACCAGGGAATTGTACAGAGCGAGCACAATCTCCTTGTTCCGAAACTGAAATTGCCTCCTGATATAACCCAACAGCTTCTGGGCTTTCTTTTCCACCTCTACGCACTGTTTCGTAAACTTAAGGTCGCTGCTAATTAGCACACCCAAGTCCTTTTCCAACTCAGTCGCCTCGATATTACTCCCCAACATCGAGTAGTCCGACTTGGGATTGGCGTAGCCAATGTGCATCACTTTGCATTTATCCAAGTTAAACGGCATTTGCCATTTTTCGGACCACTCTCCTATCCTACCTAGGTCCGCACGCAGTTGCTCGATCGCTTCGGGCGTCCCAACATTGGCCCCAAGCTTGGTGTCATCAGCGAATTTGGCGATCCGACTGACGATGCCACCGTTGATATCATTTATGTAAATGATAAACAACAGTGGCCCCAAAACGGAACCCTGAGGTACCCCACTAGTGACCGACGCCCAACCCAAACTAACCCCTTTAATTACAACCCTCTGCCGCCTATTCTTCAGCCAGTTTTCAATCCACCTACCTACTTCCCCACCGATACCCAGCGCGCGGACTTTCGCCATTAGCCGGCGGTGAGGTACCTTATCAAAGGCTTCCTGAAAGTCGAGATAAAGTATATCAATCGCCCTACTCTTATCATACTCACCCAGCATGACGTGGAAAAACTCGAGCAAGTTGGTGAGACACGACCTATGCCGTCTAAACCCATGTTGGGAGTCTCCAAGCAGCTTGTAGGAATTAGTGCTTGCATAATACCGAAAATTTTCAATACCGGTATTTGGAGGCAATTATGCTAATCCCGGTATTGATACCGGTATTATGAAAAAAATAATTTATTTTGATTTATTATGGTGCCACCCTACCAACCCTCCCACAAGTCTGAGGGAGTTGCAGTACTCACCATATTTACTATAAATTAATGACCCAACTCCAAATAGATGGCATTCTATTCGAAAAAGTTTATACAGTAAATTACTAAATTGTAATAAAAATATTATTTGAATTTTTTTTTAGCATATTATTATACAACTACTGGGGTAGATAGAAATTATTAGTATCTAAATATTTATTTCTTAGTTTGATTTTGAAAGTATGCTTTGAGGAAACAAAGAGCATCTAGGGATTGTTCAGATAGACTTGATCTCAGTTTCGTCAGAAATAGGCCTGCAGCAGAAAGGCTCTTTCTGATTCTGCACTTGTAGGTTTAATTGAAAGCAGTGCCTTGTACAGCTTCTCTAAATTCTCACTTCTCTGTAAAGTAACTTCCAAGCTTTTAAATTCATTAGTAACATCAAAATCAATGGAATTTTTTTTAGATGGCACTTTTCCTAGTTTGTCCATTTCTTGCATGTATTCACTCAGTAATGAATCTGCTTCCACTTCAGTCTTATTTGCAGCTACATTTTCAGGGTTACATGGAAATTCCTGTTCTTCCATTTCTATCTCCAAATCAACCACATTCTTAGGGAAAAGTCTTTTATGGAGCCTTTCTGCAGTTCTTTTGAGAACTAATTTTGATGGAACAGAAAAACTTTCCTCTTCTTGAACTTTTAAAACTTATGAAGATATTTGATTAAACCTACAATGTCTTGCTGTCTTCTTGAAATGTAACGATTTCTAAGACAATCTTTTAACTCTTTTGCTATTGGATTATTTTTCTCTCCTAGTTTCTTTGAAATAAATTTCATTGATGATTCAGCTGTCAGGAGTGATGCATCTTTCGAGCATAACCCTTTAAGAATTATTTCAACAGGACGTAAGGTGTCATAAAGGTTTTCAATAATTTCCCACTCTGTTGAAGAAATGGCTACAGTTGAATGAATCACTCTTAAAGCTAGTGCAATAAATAGTTTTCTTTGATAGAAAGGAATAGAAAACGAAAAAAAGAGGTTAACTGCAAAATACCCCGAAACTTTTTTTTTCTCCGAATCCTCCAAAAACAGTTTATTTGCCCATCGGAGGACTAAATTGCCTAAATTTTACAATAGCAATTTTTGTCAATACCGAAAACCTATAATATCGGTATCGGTATTATTTGTACTTCTTCAATACCGGTATTAATACCGGTATTTCAATACCGGTTTTAACCCCTAGTAGGAATCCGAATGGTCAACGATCCTATCCGCTATTATCCCCTCTAATAATTTATCTACAACTGAAGTGAGACTAATGGGACGATAGTTCCCTGGACTTTCGTGATCCCCTTTCTTAAAGATAGGGGCCACGTTGGCTTCCCTCCAGTCACCAGGCACCTGGCCCGTCTCCAACGATTTGTTGAAGACTGTAGCCAGGTGGGGGAGCCACCTGGTCGCGCACCTCCCGCAACACTGGGGAGAAACTGGTCTGACCCAGGAGCCTTAAACGTGCTCAGTTTGTCTATTCTCTCGGCAACGACTGTCGCGGTACATCGAACACTATCCAAGTCAGCACCTTCGGGGATGACGCGGCGGGTGTCCTCCCTGGTGAACACTCTCGCAAAGTACTCATTAAGCACATTAGCGATGTCCGCGTCGGAGGTCCGCAGAACGCCGCTTCGGTCCTTTAACGGACTTATCATGCTTCTAATGGGCTTTCTACTATTAACATAACTGAAGAACTCCTTAGGGTTCCCCTTGCAGAGGCTTGCCACCCGTAGTTCTTCGTTACGTTTCGCTAGCCTAACCTTCGCCTTCACTTCCCTACACAGGCGGACATACGCTTCAGTGTTCTCATCTGTAACCCCATCTCACCTACGCTATCCCGGAGGCTAACAAAGTCCGGCCGCCGTAGATCGAGCTTACTGCCTCTCGAGTTACTACGCTTCACCCGAGGGACGCACACACTGAACCTAATCAGACCGTGATCACTCCCGCCCAACGATTCGTCAACGGCGAGGCCAGTGACGAGGTTGTCTTCGGTCGTGAATACTAAGTCTAGAACGCTTTCTCCTCGTGTAGGCTCCTTGACCCACTGAGTGAGAAAGTTCTCATCAGCAAAGTCAACTAGCCTCCTCCCTTCAGCATCAGCAGTCCTGTCTTCCCACTTTATGCCGCGACAGTTGAAGTCTCCTAAAACTACACACACACCCTATCCCCTAGCAGGCTACGGAGTTCGGTGTACAGGGCTGTATCCTCCTCGAGGAGGAGATGCGAAGGTCTGTACACCAAGATTAACCTATAGTTCGTCCCTCCCACGTTCAGATCGATGCCAAGCAGCTCCCGTTCCGACCGGAACTGGCAGTCAACCGGACTCAACGTGTCCCTAACGTATATTAGTACCCCACCCCCCTCCCCACGGGTGCGGTCTTTGCGAAACATTCTATACCCGGGAATTTCGAACTCCCCAATGTAGTCCCTACGATCAGTATGAATCCAGGACTCGGTGATAGCAACGATATCCTGGTATTCTTATGCTAAGAGCGCCCGTAGCTCGCAAAACTTATTCCTGATCGACCTAGCATTAAAGAGCATTGCACGGAGGGAGCCTTCCCTATTCTGACCGCCCCCTAGCACAACCCATTTCCCGAACGGCCAGGGCTGTCGGGAGTTGAAGAGCCCCTCATCAACGAGGGGGCAACTTCCGCAGGAGCCTGAGCCCCCTCCAACGTGGAAGGAGGGTCACCCACCTGTACCTGGACGCACCCTTCAGTTGAAGGTACGTCCGCCACCGGCTCAACATCATCTCTCCCCGGACTCGACCTCACCATTCTGTATAGGTGCCGGTCGAGCAGCGCGCCTAGCACACCTTTACCCTTGTTATTGAGGTGGACACTATCCCTCTGGTAAAGGTGCCACCTACCCGAAAATGCGTCGAAAGGGTCAATAAACCTCACGCCCAGCCGGACGCACGAGTCTTGCACCCTCTCGTTGATGCCAATGATCTTACTGAGCGCGTGGTCACTGGCATTCATCCGCGGTAAAATACCCATCAACATTCCCCTGTCTGTCTTCAGTTTTAGATCATCCGCAAGAGACATGATCTCGGTGATGATCCCTTCTGTAAAACCTACCCTACCGCCTTTGAGGAACAGGTCGTTGCCACCAGCGTGGACAACGATCGCAATCCTTCGACTAGCCACGCGCAGCTTCTCTATCTCGTTCCTTAAGTGCGCCGTTCCCCGCCCAGGTAAGCACCTTACCTTCCTCCCGTCCCGGTTTGCAGAAGCAAAGTACTTCTCCTGGCCCCTGATCTGCGAGTCCCCAATCAAAACGGTGTCTTCCTCCTTCGAGTACAGGAGACTAAAGCGGTTGGAGGTCCTGACAGGGGCAACTGGGGTCTCAGGCTTCGGCTTCACAGCCTTCTTGCCAGAGACCTTTCGATACCCGTCGCCACCCATAGACGCACTTACACCACTCGACCCACCCCTACCGGCAGCTACATCCTTCGGTTTCTTTGGGCCATCAGTAGGCCCCTTCCCACCCTTTTTCTTTATCGGCCCCTTCCCACCCTTCTCTATCGGCCCCTTCTTTACGCCCTCCACCTTGCGCCGCGGTTCCGTGCATTCCACATGGGTCGCTGGCGATTCCTGACACTGATTTTGTACCCTGGCCCCCGGTTGCACCTCTACCCTTTCTCCGCGGTCCCGAGCTCTATCCAGTCCATCGCTGGACCGCCTTTCCATGGCAGCTATCCTATCAATAAGCTCCGGGGTGGAGGGCGCAGCCGCGTCAGTGACCGCCGCACCTCCAACAGCCGGTCTGGACGACTCGAGCCGCCGGACCCTCTCCTCTAGCTTCTCGTAAAACCGCATGAGTTCGCAAAAGCGGCACATGCTGGAGTGGTTGATATTCTGGAAGCAGGCTTCTTTGAAGTTCGTTCCATCCAGAAGACTACACCTCTCGCTGCTGCCGCACCGACCAAGGGTCTCCCCAGGGCCGGACAGTCCCAAACGTGTCGCAGCTACCAACTGACAAACACTCGCGACGCAGGCGTCACGGATTTCCCGCCAGGAGCGACAGCGAGATGCAGCCCCTTACTAAGTCTTACTAGTCTCTCACAAGCGGCCAGACTCTTAGAATCCTGTGTTCAAGGGATATCCCATCGGACCCAGAGGCTAGCCCGAGAGAGAGAGAGAGAGAGAGAGAGAGAGAGAGAGAGAGAGAGAGAGAGAGAGAGAGAGAGAGAGAGAGAGAGAGAGAGAGAGAGAGAGAGAGAGAGAGAGATGCAAATTATAGGCTCTAAATATACATTTCGAAAAGACTTAATTCAATTTTCCACCGTCGATAGATCGATTATTTTTTTTTTCTAATTATTCACAAAATAAACGAAAATGTATAGAAAATTTTATTTTCCACAATAATTTCTTGTAACCGAGTGTGTGTGTGTGTGTGTGTGTGTGGTGTGTGTGTGTGTGTGTGTGTGTGTGTGTGTGTGTGTGTATACTTTTTCTCTTTTCTGTTTATTTGTTTTTCTATTCGTGCATGTACAGTATATTTGTATACAGAAAACATCACTTTTATAGACCGAAATTTAAATCGATGAATCTCATATATATATATATATATATATATATATATATATATATATATATATATATAATTTTCCCTAAAAGGGTCTCGGTCTATGTTCGGCCGACCAAATTCTGCTGAGTCATTTTATTTCTTGGCAGTTTGTAACTTTTTGTAAATTTTTTTGAAAATTTTGCTTTGTGTTGCCTTCCATCATTTAAAAATAAATTCAACTTATTTCCATACACACTATGCACTACTGGACACACACACACATATATATATATATATATATATATATATATATATATATATATATATATATATATATATGATACATTCTGAGTTCAATCCCATACATATATATATACTGTATATACACACACACACACACACACACACACACACATATATATATATATATATATATATATATGATACATTCTGAGTTCAATCCCATACATATATATATACTGTATATACACACACACACACACATATATATATATATATATATGATACATTCTGAGTTCAATCCCATACATATATATATACTGTATACACACACACACACACACACACACACACACACATATATATATATATTTTTTTTTTTTAGTTCAGGAAGAACCGATTCGCCTCTATTTAAAGGGCATATCTCAGCGGAAAAACAAAGAAAAAGTGAGAGGAAAGACAGAGGAAAAAGAAAGGGTGGAGGGGACAGTCGAAGTGGAAAAAGACCAAGGATGACAAGGACTGCAGGGTCGAGCCCCATCATCCTTGGGTGCTAGGGCCGGGAGGGCGCACGTGAAACCTCCAGGAACAAGCACGTACAAACGAGCACAAAGAGCACTCAAGAGCACGAGCTTAGAACCCCCTTGCGGGGACATATATATATATATATATATATATTCTGAGTTCAATCCCATACATATATAATATATATATATATATATATATATATATATATATATATATATATATATATATATATATATATATATATATATGTATATACTGTACACACACACACACACACACACGTCACAGCCGAGTGTAGAATGAAAAACTAAAAATAAAGAAAATAAATGTTCCGAATGTGCACTGAGATTCCTTGTCAAGTCTGAATTATTATCAGTGTTTTTTTTTTAATTTTATTGACATTTGCTTTTCATGAAAAAGACTGAAAGTGAAGTGATAATTTAAAGTGGTCATTTTGTGAACTTTGAACATCTTGATAAAGAGAAGAAAGAAGGTCAGTAAGTGATGACGAACTTCACAAAATTAAAATAAATGAAAACTTGAACTTTGTTTTGTTTTGCTTAATTTGAAGAAGTTTGAGAAATTCTTTTTATTACTTTCTCTTTGAACTTATACGGATTCGTATTGCATCAATGCCAGTAATTATTATTCACATTCATCGTTGAACATCATTTTGTGAACCGCCGCAGTATCACAGTTTCACCTTTATGGTTAATCGTGAATATCATCTATTATGGTCAGTGGAGGTTGGTCTACGAGTGTGGAGCTCGTTCGGCTTTGCCGCAGTTTTAACAACGTTCCAGAATTTAGTAAAGAAAGTTAACGATTTTCCTCATAAGTTGAAAGGTTTTGAAAAATACGAGGCGTTCATTTAGTAAAAGTTGATAATGTTTTAATTCTTATTTACGAGGTTATTACTGTCCCTTTACTTAAAGACATTTTGAGTTTGAATAACGGTAAGATGTCGCGGCGTTACGTACCCGAGCTACGTTAATCACTTTTGGACATCAGTAACATTTTTCACGTTTCCTCGAACTTGAGTGAATCTTTCTTGGTCTCACGCGGAAATGCATTCAGTATATCGTTCTCCGAAATCAATTCCGTGACCAAGAATGTTACGAGGTATAGATCGAGTCGTGACTCGTGAGCGAGTATGGGTATGCCGAAAAGTATTCGTTTACCGGCACTTACTACGCATCGTCCTTTTACGTACTGGTTTCCTACAGATTTTGTACCGGCACCGTTTTGATTCTCTCGTTCATATAAGTTGTTCCGAAACAACTAAGTTAGGACCTCCTTCTCAGCTCGTAAAAAGCTTAAGTTATTTTGAAGAATTTGTTTCGCTTTCTTCCTTTTATTTATTTTGGAAAAGCGTCATATTATGGAGAGAAATAAATATGGTGTCAGACGTAATTCCAAAACTAAACTCTTATCGACGGAGGAAGAAAATTGTTCAATTAAAAATAAGTGATCAAAGTACTTGAAATATAAAGGGTGTAAAATAATTCGCTCACTATACGCGAATTAATATTTCATCTTCGGATATGGCACCGAAATTAAGAAACAACGAACGTTTTCACATAATTTTCATAATTAAATAAACTGTAGGCCCTAATATTTGAACCTATTTAAGCTCTCCTTAATTTCCTACCTATATAAAAAAATTAAATATCAATTAACCCTTTGGTATGGTACCCGAATTCTGTTACACCTCATAATATATATATATACACACACACACACACACACACACTGTGTGTATATATATATATACACATCTTGGTTAACCTTTGGTTAGCTTCCGCCCGAATTGTTCATTCTGACGAAGGTCAAGCTTTTCACTCCACCTTAGACCTACAGTTTAACGTGGAATCCGAACCACGCCCCATCAGCAGCCCAGCGTCTTAACCACTAGGCCACCTAGGGTACCCATTTATCTACCAACTACTTTCTTTATTGTGTGGAAGGATGAACAGCTGGGTTTTGCTGCGCGCCGGCTGCCGTCGGGTCTCGAACCCGGGGCCAATGGATTCGTAGTCAGCGACGCTAACCACTACACCACCGAGGCGCATCACGTGATATATATATATATGTCAGCGACGCTAACCACTACACCACCGAGGCGCATCACGTGATATATATATATATATATATATATTTGGAAAATTGTATATAAAAGAGCAATTTATTGTTTTCTCTGCGAATGGTTTGTTTGCAATGGTGGCTTATGTTTGCACAAGCAGTCGGATAGTTGAGAAAATAAATGCATTTTCTCCAATTGTTTCTTTGTCCGTTCTCTTTGTTTTCTTTTGGTATTCAAGTAGAGAAAAATACTTGGTTGCATTCAACCAAATTATTTGCGAACCAATTAAACCATTTAAATTTGTTACCATAAAAATAAACATGGTTCCACAATCCTCTGGTTGATTGAATCATTTGGATTGGTTGACAAAGTTAATATATTTTGGTTGTAACAAAGCGTTTTATTTTTACGCAGTTTATTGTTTTGACGAAATAGAAAATTAGTGCAGTATATATATATATATATATATATATATATATATATATATACAGAATGTTTCATAACATGTGAGACGCACTTTCAGGATGATTTCAGTACCTGAAAAAAATGAAAAAAGTTTATATAAATATATGCCCGAAATTGCTTTGTTTTCGAGTTACAGCCCGTTTTGTGTTCCAGCAATTCTTTCCGCAAATTGTTTACAAACACTTCTTGCTGACAATGTTTGTGAATGTGTACGAGACTTATTTCATGTATGGCCTTGCCGATTGTAATGTTTGGTACACTCTATGACATGTTTCAATATCGTTGAGTGTAGAGCCATCTGTCAGTCAGAGGTGCATCGCGATGTTTCACTGTTCGTATTCGTAACTTCTTACCGTGAATAAGTGCAGTCCAGTGAAAAAAAACCTAAAAAAAAGTTTTTGTGCTATTCAGTGATAGTGTGCATTTGAAGTGAGAATGGAGGCTTATTCAAACAGAGAAATGGCAGACATGCATCTCATGTATGGACTTGCCGAGTGTTAATGCGGCCGCAGCAAGACGTCTGTATGCGGAAAGGTTTCCGAATCGCCGTCTGCCAGATAAGAAGACCTTTCAGAGAATAGACGAGCGTCTTGGTGATACAGGATCATTCAACAAGCGAGTTTCGGATGGTGGTAGACCAATGAGCGCCAGAACTGTTGAGTTGGAGGAGCGGGTCCTGAATCGCGTGGAGGAACATCCTGGTGTCAGCACCCGAAGGATAGCAGCAGCAGAGAGTGTAAGATACAGAACTGTGTGGAGAATTTTACGGGAACAACAGCTTTACCCATATCACATTCAGGGAGTACAAGGCCTTACTGAAGCTGATTTCTCACCACGAGAGGCTTTTTGTATTTGGTTCCTTCAACATTGTGCTCGCGATCCTCTTTTTCTCTCCTCCGTGTTGTTTTCTGATGAGGCTGCCTTCACAAGAAATGGCGTGATCAATTTTCACAACACTCATCACTGGGCCGAAGAGAATCCGCATGCCATCATCCAGTCAAGGCACCATCAATTTAGTATCAATGTATGGGCAGGACTTATTACCGACAATTTAATCGGTCCTTTTGTTTTGCCTGGAAGATTAACAGGAGAATCGTATTCCAATTTTTTAAGGAATGATTTAAGCGATTTACTAGATGAAATGTCCGACGTCGTATGTGGTTTATGCATGACGGCGCTCCGCATCATTTTAGTCGAATAGCCTGAGACTATTTGGATGACCATTTCCCCGATAAATGGATAGGCCGTGGAGGACTCATTGCGTTGCCTGCTGGCTCTCCGGACCTGAATCCACTCGATTTTTACCTGTGGGGTCATCTGAAATCCATCGTTTACGTGATACCCATTGACAACGTTGAAATGCTTCGCCAACGTGTAGAACGAGGATGCCAGAAAATCCGAGCAATAATTGGAATGTTTGAACGCGTCAGGCAGTCTATGACGAGGCGTGTTCAGGCGTGTATTCAAGCGCAAGGCGGTTATTTTGAGCACTTCCTTTAAAGGTAAGGCGGATACTTGCTGCAACACAACGGGCCGTAACTCGGAAACAAAGCTATTTCGGGCATATGTTTATATAAACTTTTTTCATTGTTTTCAGGTCCTGAATCCATCCTGAAAGTGCGTCCCACATGCTATGAAACACCCTATATATATATATATATATATATATTAGTGATGTATGTTACATCCGCATCCGCATCCGCACCTGCGGGATGCGGATGTGTACTATTTACTAAATTGCTATTTTTGAAACACAATTTGCCCCTCATTCAGTTCAAATAGTGAAACTTGTGCAATGTGCTGCCTTCATTTATTCTTTAATGTAAGTGGCAATGTCTGTTGTGTATTTGTATAATTAATGGTTATGACATAACAATGCCATAAGTACACTACTTTCCAAAGGGTGGTGGTTGGGGAAAGTGGTTGGTGGGATGCGAGACGAGCTGGGTCCCCGTCCCGCATCCTGGTAAGACACAGTTGTATGGCGAAAACTCGTTCAAAAAGAGAAGAATGTATGTAAAAAAATTATAATTACAAAATAATATTATCTAATATCTAATATTATCGAATATCTAATATTTATAACTAACCAAAACTCGAAAGTCAATTAATAAATTAAGTATGAATTTAAACTATCATATTATCAAGCTGACAAATTTATGCATGAACATCCGCATCCGCGGATGTCTGAAATCTGACATAATTCCAAGGCCTTTTGTTTATTCAGAAGTACACCTCGTCATTCCCTGACGAGGTGTACTTCTGAATCACGGAAGGCCTGGGAATCATTTTTCTTTTTCCTTGTGGGTTTGCATCATTCATTCATTTCACGTGTGTAATTGTGAAATTCATCCCATATATATATATATATATATATATATATATAAAATGATGTAGTGTTCATATTTTTTAGTGTTAAAACTCCAGCAACTCTATAAATATGTCGTAACTATAGCAACAGGAACAACGACCCCTCCTCAGTTGCTATGGAAACGATCTTCCGTTGTCATTCGTGTTTCTATATTTATATTTGCTCTTTCTGGTCAAAAGAAGACGTTGGCCCCAAAGAGAGAGCTTGATTTCTTTGATTCAGTTTCGTACCTTTTCACCTGCTTTTAAATTAATGGCTTATATATATATATATATATATTATATATATATATATATATATATATTATATATATACAGGGTGTCCCATAAGTCCGGCATCATAGGAAAAATAATAAAAAAAGGCAAAACAAAAGCTTTTTTTTACAGAACGTGCTCAATATGTCCACCGTTGTTTTCAATACACAAATTCAGACGTGATACACAGTCAGCAAGCACACGGTGAATGATGTCAGGAGTAATGGTGTTACATGCCCCAATAATGCGCTGCCGCAAATGTTCAACACTCCTAATTTTCTCTGCGTATACCAGCGCTTTCAAGTAGCCCCAGAGATAAAAATCTAGTGGCGTGAGATCCGAGCTTCTAGCTGGCCCTCGACGTCCTATCCATTGACCAGGGAATTGTTGGTACAGGTATTCCCTTACTTGGGTGCTGTAATGTGCAGGAGCGCCGTCTTGCTGGAACCATGTTGGGAAATTTCCTTCTTCGTTCAAGACACTGGGAAATGCTTCTTCCTTGAGCATACGTAGGTAGGTGCCTCCATTGACATGTTGATCGAAAAAAAGGGGGCCTATGATGCGATCCTTCCAAATGCCACACCGTACCATCACCCGAGATGCACCTTGTTCCTTTGAAGAGGTATACCAGTGAGGGTTGTTTTGAGACCAGTAGCGGGTATTCTGTCGATTTACCTCACCATTTCCATAAAAAACAGCCTCATCACTGAACAGAATGGTGGACGGGAAATTGGCATCCCGAGCATAAATTATGGTTTGTAGAAATAGAAAAATATGAATTTCTCCTATGATGCCGGACTTATGGGACACCCTGTGTGTGTGTATATATATATATATATATATATATATATATATATGCAGAAAGGATGGGCCAAGGGCGAATGCCGCAAATCAAAGTCCAAAATTTTCGAGATGCCTGAACACTGCGTTTTAAAGATTCATAGACAGGGAGAAAGATGGATTGAGGAAGATTGTTCCAGAGTAGATGAAAGATTAAAAATATCGATTAACTTTTGCGTTAAAGAGTTGGACAGACAGGGAATGAGACTGTGTCGAAAGTCTGGTACTGGATACTCTCCTTAAAAGAACAGCATGCAGTTGGAGAGTTCAGAAGAGCAGTGTCCGTTATAATAGCGTTAGTAAAGAGAGAGTGAGGCGACAGTGCAGCGAAGAGAGAGGGCTCGAAGACAGTCAGTAAGAGTCGGGGAAATGATGGGACGAAACGACTTTAATTCCTCCCGGTCAAAGAACTGTGTAGGTTGAGCCACCCCACGCGTGAGAAGCGTACTCCATACGGGAGTGGGCAAGACCTCCGTACAGAGACATCAATTAAGTGGGGGTAAAAAACTGCGGAGCCGGTACGGCACACCTACCTACCCTCTTAGAAGCTGTTTTAGAAAGGGTATACGTGATCTTTCCACGAAAGATCACGAGAAAAGGAAACGCCCGTTAAGAGAAGAAGGATTGGAGTGTGTATTGTTGAAGGTAAGGGGATACTCGTGTGGACGACTGTCATGAGTAGACAGATGAAAGAATTGAGTTTTTGAGGCATTGAAAGCCACGAGGTTTTATCTGCCCTAATCAGAGATCGTAGAAAGATTAGAGGTCAGGTGCAACATAGTCATCTTATGCGAAGCTTGGATTGACTCTTGAGAAGGACGCTTTGTGAAGCGGGTGGAGAAATGAAGAGTGGACAGGACAGGAAATGCGACGTAATAAATCACTGATAACACTGTTCAACAATGATTTTGTCTCAGGAAAGGTTTTGTCATTATTATAGAGTTTTTAAGGAGCAAGTGTAGTTTACGTCCCCCTCTGGTGCCCAGTGTAGTTTACGTTTCCCTACATTATCCTAGTGTAGTTTATGTTCCCCTACATTATCCTAGTGTAGTTTGCGTTCCCCAACTTTGTCCGCGTACACCTAATCAAATAAAACGTTAAAACTAACGAAAATATTACGACTTAACCTAACCAATCGTCAATATATATATATATATATATATATATATATATAGACGATTGTTTAGGTTAAGTCGTAATATTTTCGTTAGTTTTAACGTTTTATTTGATGGATTCGTTTAAAAAAATGTCTCCTAAAGATCCTAGTATAGTTTACGTTCCCTAACTTTGACCTAGTGTAGTTTGTGTCCCCTTTTGTCCTACACTTGCTCCGTTTTTAACGCTGATTACAAAAATGGTCTTATTATTTTCCTATCCCTGGTTGTCTTATTACGTCGTGTGTATTGCTACTCTTATAGTATGTGTGATGTTAATATTTTGTATAATATTTAATTAATTATATCCAATATACCATATTATACATATTATATACAACATACAATAACTGTGTAATATTTTTTAAGATTTCATGGAAACTATGCGTGATACGCCAAAATAAATAACATTTTCGTCAGAATCAGCTTTGTTTGTTGCTGAGACAAAATAAAAGTAAAAATTTGTTGTTCAGTGTAATTAAAAGGAAAAGAGTGGGTGATAGGACAGAGCCCTGAGGAACACCACTATTGATAGTTTTAGGAGAAGAACAGTGTCCATCTACAACCGCAGCTATAGATTGGCCAGAAAGGAAATTAGAGATGAAGGAACAGATAAAAGGATAGAAACCAGTTTGGAAAGTAAGGATTTGTGCCAGACTCTATCAGAAGCTTTTGATATGTCTAGCGCAGTAGCAAAGGTTTCACCAAAATCCCGAAAGGAGAGATATGCAAGATCGCCAGTAGAGCCTCACTCGCGGAACCCACGCTGACGATCTGAAAGAAGATTGTGATAAGAGAGGTGTTTAAGACTCTTCCTATTAAGGATAGATTCAAAAACTTTAGAAAGGCAAGAAGTTAAAGCGATTGGATGATAGTTGGAGGATTGAGAGCGGTCACCTTTCTTTGGGACAGGCTGAATGAAAGTAAACTTGCAGCACGAAGGAAAAGTACAAGATGAAAGACAAAAACGAAAATGTTTGCCTTGGCATGGTGTCAACACACAAGCATAGTTCTTGAGAACAGCAGGAGGGACGCCATTAGGACCGTACACCTTCCTAGAGTTGAGTCAAGATATGGCAGTAAAACCATCTTTGGAAGAGATTCTAATTTCAGACAATTAAGTCAGAGGCAGTGGCGGCCATATGGGTGTGCAGGGTGCGCAATTCACGGGGGTTCACGAAGCCCTCGTCATAAAAAATAATATACTTTGTTTCTATAAAATAAACTATATTGGTGAAAAAAATATTTATTTGCGTATGTGATTAGTTCAAAAGCTTTATTTCAATGTAATTAAGATGCTCACTTCCCCCTAATTTGGAGAAGTTTTTAACCTTCGTATAAAAAGGGCGTATAAGATGTTATACAGAATTCTACAGAATTGTGGACATGACCAAAAAATTGGTGTATTTTGTATTTAATTACAAATTAGGAAGAGATGTATTTAGTATTTATATACGTTTGAAAGTATAATATTTTCTCCCGTCTCAATGTTTGCTATTATGATGTGTGTTTCGTTTGTGTAATATGTGTTCGCTTAATAAATGCTGTTACCTAACCTCGTAGCAGTTCCGTGCGTTGGTCTCTCTTCACACGAAGGTCAAGCTGGTGGCCCAGCCTCTAGAACGTGCCTTCATTATCTATAGACCTCGGTTTGAATAAATTTTTAGTTCCGGTCAGTAGGTATATAATCAAACCGGTATCGGTACATAATCAAACTAGATTTGTGTCGGAAAGGGGGCCCCCAAAATCTGTCTCGCGCAGGGGCCCACAACCAAGTATGGCCGCCACTGGTCAAAGGGAGGAGGAGATGGAGGAACAGTACCGGAATCGTCCAGGGTTGAGTTAGAGGCGAAAGTTTGAGCGAAGAGTTCAGCTTTATCGGGAGAAGAGATGGCAACTGAGCCGTCGCAATCGAAAAGAGGAGGGAAAGAAGCAGTAAAGTTGTTGGAGAGGTTCTTGGCTAGGTGCCAGAAAGAGCGAGAAGAATTAGAATTGAATAGGTTTTTACACTTTTGTCTGATGAAGGAATGTTTGGCACTCTCTGTCCTGCTCCGGAGTACTTCCCTGTTCCATTGGTGTCTACAATCTCCTCCTTGGAGGAAGAATGAAAACTTCTAAACAAAATTACGAAAATATTTTTTTTGTACAGAAGAGCTTTCAACCCAAACTCTGGGACTAGATGCTTATCTATTTATGTACTTATCTATTCTTATAGATATTCTTATATCTATTCTTATAACTTAGTTTACGCCGATGATATAGTGTTAATAAGTCCCTCTGTTAAAGGTCTGGATCGGCTACTAAAAGTCTGCGAAGTGTGTTCGCAGAAACATGATATTCTTTTTAATGTTACAAAAACTAAGGCTATGCAATTTCATCCTAAAAGCTGTAAGCAACCAGATGATATTAGATTTAAAATGAAAGGTGAAGTAATTGAGGAAGTACAAGAGTTTAAATATTTGGGTCAAACTATCACCAGCTCCTTGAGTGATGACTCGGATATAAGAAAACAATCTCGAAGCTTTCGTGCTGAAGCAAATATGACTATAAGGAACTTCCGGTTCTGTACGAGTGAAGCTAAAGACACTCTCTCTCGTACTTTCTGCAGTAATATTTACGGACAGCAACTCTGGGTGAAATATAAAAAAGGTTCTGGCAGAACCCTAAACTTGCCGTACAAAAGGTCTTTTGGACTCTTACATAAATTACCCGAGATGCTCAGCTTCGCAAATGTTTTCTACCCGCGATGTCCCGAGCTTCCCGGAGGTAACAAGACGCGTTCAATACAGTCTAATGCAAAGAATTAAAAAATCAACCAACCTGATTGATTATCCAAGCTATCCATGAGTCCTGCCATTTATCCTCTAAGCCAGGGGTTCCCAAACTTTTACCACCAAGGACCCCTAAATATTAATTCCGTACGGACATAGACCCCCACAAAAAAAATTATGAATTTTGGTATAAGAAAAAAAAATTAATGGAAATTTATTTTAATATAGTTAATGTTACTATTTTTCCAAAAGCTTAGAGACCCCCTGGAAGCTTCCTACAGACCCCTGGGGGTCTGTACAGACCACTTTGGGAATCCCTGCTCTAAGCTATGGACTTCTTGGTACGAAAACGTCTGTCTGTAGCTCCACTTAACTTCGATATTACTGTATTATTTTTAATCAACTGTATACATTTCTATCCTTAGTACGTGAACTGTCATTGTATAAATAATATTTGTCATATGGACTATAGTCTGCCAATAAAGCTTTTCATTTTCATTTTCTTATCTACTCTTTCTGTATATTATCTATTTATATATTTATCTATATTATCTACCCCTGGCTTTATACACGAGAGAGACCTTTAACACTGAAAAACAAGTGAAAGGATACTCTTAGCATTTACGGAAGAAACACTAAAAAAATACCAAAAAATATTTCGTTCACAAAAGTAAAAATAGAATAAACAGCAAAAAATAAACGATAATTTACTCATCTCTCTTTCCCAACATCAGTTTCCCCTTTTTCATTGCCCGCCCCTTTCTTGTTTTTAAAAGGAAAGGGATAAAGAATGAGCGCTGACGTCACCACCCTTGACTCCTCCCACTTTTTAGTCCACGCGTTGTGATTGGTTGAAAGAGAATTTCCAATTTTTCCTCACATTTTACGATATTTTGTCATTTAAATGCATCTGTTTGAATCTTTTTATTTCCATCTTTTTTGTTATATATATATATATATATATATATATAACCTTTGGTTAGCTTCCGCCCGAATTGTTCATTCTGACGAAGGTCAAGCTTTTCACTCCACCTTAGACCTACAGTTTAACGTGGAATCCGAACCACGCCCCATCAGCAGCATAGCGTCTTAACCACTAAACCACCTAGGGTACCCATTTATCTACCAACCACTTTCTTTATTGTGTGGAAGGATGAACAGCTGGGTTTTGCTGCGCGCCGGCTGCCGTCGGGTCTCGAACCCGGGGCCGATGGATTCGTAGTCAGCGACGCTAACCACAGAGAGAGAAAGAGAGAGAGAGAGATCTAAAATGTAATATCTACAGTGTATCCATAAAGTTGAACATCATAGGTAAAGTTTATTTACTACAGTTTATTTTTATAATGCTGAACATTATGGACATCCTTTATCTATAATCAAAGTCATAGACCCTATATTAGAAAATATATTAACTTTATAATTAAGTGCTATAAGCAGCTCTTTAAAATAGTATAATTATATTTCCGATCGAAATTATATATAAATATATAAGTATAAATAACAGCTTTAGTTAAACATCTTTCGTTATATAAATCCTTTTATTACCCTCACCCCCAATAAAACACCCTCTATTTTAAGCACCTCCCACTAGTATTAGAAGAACCTTGGGGAGATTTGTAGAGACAAAAAGAGACGTGAAAGCGGCCGTTAATACATGATCATTGGATGCAATTGGGCCGTTAGAATGGATTGAATAGAAGTCTGCGAGAGTTATTTATTGTTCCCCTTTTAGTGTTCGCGCACATCATTTGATACATCACAAGAACGCTTTTTCATCACGTCACATCGAAAGATGCGTCAGCAAACGGGAAGAAATGTCGTCGTCCTTTTTTCTTCTTTGAGGAGACGTCGTCGGGTTTGTTTTGCGGTCATTCGGTGGGGTAAAAGGGGGGTTTCTCCCTATATATATATATATATATATATATATATATATATATTATATATAATTAAATAGTTTGTATGGCCCGTATGGGTATGTTGATGGTATGATATTCCAATATGTATTTTAATAGCAGTTTATTTTTTATATACCTGAGAACAATTCACGGTCTTGGTATACAGTTCATATGTAAGATTTAAGCTCTTAGGTGCCTTTCTGGGTCTTCGTCGGTAGGGTAGTGGGTTGCGTTGGGGAGGTTAAACAACTGCATGAACAGTATTCCTTCTTTTTAGTAATTTTTCAAGTACCCATTTATCTACGAAACAAGAAGAATGAACCAGCTGGGTGACTGCGCGTCGCTTGTCTACGGCGGTAATCGAACCCAGACAGGTAGATTCATATTCTGCGATGCTAACCACTATACTACGAAGGCATATATATATATATATAATCATCGATGCATTCATTATTTAAGTGGAAGTATGAAGAGGAGTTAAACATCTTTTCACATAGAGCACCATAAGCCCATACGCTCATTTCGGGGTACGAGTAGTTCGCAGCAGCATTACCAAGAAAATAGTACTGACGAAGCTTCCGTACGTAGTTCATCACCACTGAAAGCAACGATGCTTTGTGTTAGTCTTGTCAAAAGAACATCCACATCCGTATTCAATTTCTTGCAGTTTTCGTTAGTTTGTATTGCAGACACACACACACACAGTCACTATTAGTCCTGGTGCATGATTCTTCAAGAGCAAAATGCGCCACAAGTTTGTGTTTCCTTCCTAAGGCAGCACAGATTTACCTGTATCAATCACAGTCATACTCGCACTCCCTCAGGCTTGCTCTACATAAACTGGACTAAACACCAAAAGTATTTGCAATCACAAACCGTCCTTCTGCAGTCCTGTATTTATTTTAGAATATATATATATATATATATATATATATATATATAATATATATATACTATATATATATATATATATATATGTGTGTGTGTGTGTGTGTGTGTGTGTTGTGTTTTCATGTTACTTAAGTGAAATGCCACTTGTTCTAAATAGTATCCCTATAGGTCTCTATAATATTTCAAGTATTTAAGATAGACTCACTCTGCTTGGATGAGTTCACCTCGAATGAAGCCAAAACTTCCTATATCAAAATTGAGAACTTGCTTATAATTACGTATACGGAAGCCTCATGTATAGAGTACATTGACTTTCCTTCAGTTTGGCACTCATTCTACTTTCGTCAAGTTATTTTCAGAAAATATTTTGTGTCACTGATGGCCAACGCTTCTCTTATACGCTTACAAGACTAAACTTTATATATATATATATATATAAGAAAGAGGTGTCGGGAAAGAGGGAAAAATCCTATAAAATCATATTAATTGGTCCAATTTCAGTGATTGCCTCGATAAGGCTAATTTAAATAGGGAATTCGCTTAACGGAGACTTTTATGTTCCTTTAATTACAGTTTTAAATGCGAACTGAAGGGAATTTTCCCTTATAACACCTCGATCTCCGTCCCTGATAATCCAGGGCTCGAATCTCCTTTTTTCCCTCAAGGGCCAAACTTTGATCAGAATTTTTTCGTTTTGGCTAAAAATTTTTCCTCTTTTTTTTTAGGGGGGTGAGGGGGAGCTTGCTCCCTCCCCCCTGAAACTAAAGATTTAATGCTCGTTTTTGAGGATTAAAATTTCGTTCGAGGATGTTGGTTTTTGGGGTAGTGACGGGGATAATATTTTTTCTAGAAAATTTTCTCTCTGCCAATGTTGATCACAAAAAATTCGGTAAAAATTGATCCTGTCATTAATGTAGAGGAAAAAAATCTATAGGCCTACTCAGACGGATTAGGAAGCTATAAAAATTATATAAAAAAAACGGGCTTATTATTCACCGATTCGGATCGTTAAAAAAGGGAATTTTCCCTCTTTTAAAAATAAATTCCCTTTAATTGAAGTTATTCTAATTAAAACCATTTTCCAAAATTTATTCATAAGTTTCAAAAACATTTTCAATTAATTTTAGAAGTTAAAAAAAAAAATTGATTTCTCAATTTGAAACTGAATTTTTTCCCGAGGAAAATTCTTTTAAATGTCTCTTAATTTATTATTTTGAGGCAAAAGATGGAAATAAGAATTTTAACCTTTTATTAATTTATTCTCTCTCTCTCTCTCTCAGAAAAATTCTTGTTTAAAGGAATTGCAATGTTAAATATTTGACAATCAATTCAGACGACTGCATTATCTATGTACCAGAAAAACAAACATGGATATAGGCGCTGTTATTGTATCGTTGAATATAACCATTTAGACTGCTTATCATATAGTTAACCATATACTGTATATTGGTTGTTACATATATATATATATCATCGATGCATTCATAGTTTAAGTGGATGTATGAAGAGTTAAACATCTTTTTACACAGCTTAACAACATTCCACCCATACGCCAATTTCAGGATACGAGCAGTTCGCAGTATATATATATATATATATGAAAAGAAGGATCAACACAACGGCAAACATTTTCATTTATTTGTACATCAGACGTTTCGACAAATCTTTTGTCATCATCAGTGACATTTGGGCTTGTCAGTCCGTACCAACCGTCCCCTCAGTAGCCCTCCACAATCCGCAATTAGAAACCACAGTAATGAAAACGACCATCCCCTTCACAAAACTCAGTTTGAAATTTTAACTAGATCCAATAACCTTACAGAACTCCGAATTTTAGAATCTTTGTACATCTATAGAAACAAACCCTCCCTTAATAATAATAGCTCATCCTACAAATTACGACTCTTTTGACAACCAACCGTGTTTCACAGATATACCCTTTCTAATCCTCTGACCACCTAGTGGTCTCTTAGACTTTGCCAAGTATGGAGGTGGATGTAAACATTGTGTATTTACCTATTGAGGTAATTTAATTTTAGTTTTTATAGTGATGAAATTTAATTTAATTTTAGTTTTTATAGTGATGAAATTTAAATGTTTTAATTTTGTATTGATGCAATTTTCATTTTGCTTTAAGGTTTTAATTTTAATGGTCTTAATATTGTATTGATGTAACTTTCACTTTTCAATTTTGTTTTAAGGTTTTAAGACTTAACTCACTGATGATGACAAAAGATTTGTCGAAACGTCTGATGTACAAATAAATGAAAATGTTTGCCGTTGTGTTGATCCTTCTTTTCATCTGTAAGCTCCGGTTCCCTAAGGAGAAGTCAATAGCTTTGATATATATATATATATATATCCTAAGTTTTCCTTACTCCCCATTTATTGATTTTTTAATTTTTCTCGTGCTTACCTTTTTATAATTTAGTTATTTTTGGTTTTTCTTTTGTTTTTTAAGTTTTTTGTTTTTGTCCTCCTTTTTGGTGGTTTCTGCAAAAACGTCTCCGGCCATAAATTTTGGTGCCATGCGATGAATGGGCGAGCGAGGCACCGGAGAGACACTTCCGGGAGCTAATTGTAGGTGCGGCACTAATTGAGGGAAGCACAAAATGTGAGGGGAATTAAATGTGAGGGAAGGATAAGGGATAGGAAGGAAGTAAGTAAGTAAGTAAGTAAGTAAGTAAGTAGAATGAGGAGGAGAAGGAGGATAGGTAAGAAGCGAAGTAGGAAGAAGAAGAGAAATTAAATTTTAAGGCGGGGGGGGGGGGGAATAGAGAGGTAATAGGTGGATGCGTGGGTGGGATCAAATGTGAAAATGGGTAAGAGGGGAGATGGAAAATAAAGGGAGATGCAGTGTGAAGTAGAGGAATAAAGGGGGTGTAATTTAGGAGGAAGAAGTTGACATATAAAGGTACAAATGAAAAGCGAGAAGATGTGAGATGAAATTTGAAGGTAGGATTAAGAGGGGAATGAAACGTGAAGGAGAAGCGGCGTATTAAAATGTGTATGTGAGAACGTTAATGTGGGAAAATGTTTACGTCGTAAAAAAGGTGAAATAAAAGGAAAAACACGAACGCAAAAAAAAAGAAAATCAGAATTTCTGTTCACGAAAAAGAAAAAAAAGAAAAGGAGAACGCCGCTCTCATTCGTCGAATAACTGAGGTGAAAGTTACGGAAGGAATCTATACGCATTTCATCCATGGGGAATTTCATCGACACTCTAAATGAACTTAATGAAACCTAACTTAACCTATTCCAAACTAACCCGACCCCCTCAACCCTTCAAACAATTGTTAGTTCGTAAAGGATTAGAATGAAATTGTTCGCGATTTATATCGACCTTAAAAATATTTAAACTTTTTAAGTATAAATATTTTTAAACTTATTTAAAAATATTTTAAAACTTAATTTTTAAACATAAATCAGGAAGGAGCGAAAATTATGAAAATATCGTTTATGTAAAAAAAAAAAGGGCGAAAATTATTGTTTTCGACTTCGGTAGTTTTTGTTAATAATAAATTTAAATATTTCTTTTTTTAAATTAAAATATTTTTGTACCGCATTTAATTTGTATTTGAATTTCTAATTATAAAATGTAAATAATTTGCCGTTACTCGTTATACGGAAACAAATTAAAAATATACTTTTTAATTCTTTTTGAAAAAGTAAAATTAAAGTAAATTATTTCGGGTTACAATTCTTTCCGATTTCTCTATTAAACCATTTTCAAAATGGAGAGAACGAGAATCTCTTTCCACACTTTAATTAATTTTCCCTTCCTCCCCCCCCCCTTCCCCCTTTCTCCCCTTCTCTTTTTTGCGCGCTTTTTTTCACCGCGTTTTTTTTCCCCGCGCTTTCTTCCCGCTTAACAACAAAGCGCAAACTGATCAGGAGGCAATTCTTTTCCTGACCCAATTTTCATCTTCTCTCGAGGACTAAATCCTTACAGAAAGGAGAGAGACACGATTTTAGGAGGTTTTTTTTTTTTTTTTGGAGGACGGAATCTATTCGTAAAGGAGAAAAAATAAAATCCTTTATTTCGTTACACGGACAAAAGAGGTATAGGCCTAGGTTGATTGATGCTCAGTTTAATATATTTTATTTATTTATTTTAATTTTTTATCCGGTGATAAAATGTTAATTATTTGTTTAATTTTTGGTTTTGTTAAATTTTTTTGTTTTTTAGGGGCAGGGGGAACGGAGTTAATTAAAGGATCAGCAGTCAAAATTTATATAAGCTTTTATGGTGAAGTTATACCACTCTTAAATTGCATTCCTCTCGTCAATAAGGTTTAATATATATATATTACACACACAGGGTGATTCAAAAGTCAGGTTACATAGGGAAATACTGTATTATGTAATGATATAGGGGAATAGTCACATCACATGTTCGATATGGCCACCGTTAACGGCAATGCACTCGTGCAGCCAGCTAGGAATATCACATCAATGCGCTCCTCCTTCGATAACATCTCATAACTCATTTACCTGCAAAGAAACAGAAAAGCCCCATGTAACCTGACTTTTGAATCACCCTGTATATATATATATATATCTCGTTCATTTTGATACACCAAGTTTTTAATTTTAAAAATTATACAAAAGTTAATCGATTTTCTTGAAGGTTTTTCCTCAAAAGTTTCATAAGTTGATGACGTCTCGGAGAAATTCATCTATTTATTTATGTCCTTTTCATTTTTTCAGGTTTTTTATACGTATAAAAAAAGGTTGTTAATGCGTTACTTTGAAATTATTTTCCTTTTAACTAAATTAATTGATAAGGATAAGTTTTCGAGTGGTACAAACATAATCATTAAAAGAAAAAAAATAATCAGAATGAAAAAGGGAACGTTCAAAAAGTAACATTATTTTTCCATTGCGACAGATTTCGTGTATTATTATTATTATTATTATTCTTGCCCGTCTGTCTCGGTTGCCCAGTAGGCCAAATTTCCTGGATGGGGTCCTAGACGGATTTTTTTTACTTCTCACCTGGCACAGTTTCCCCCTTCGACTTCAAGGCCAAGAAAGTGTTTTCAAGGTCTTTGAGTTGGCTCCGCAAGCAAAAGGATCTCCCTCTTGGCACTCACCGCTTAACCTATACAAACGGTTTGGCACCGGCCATCTAAACACGTTTCTCGCTGCTTGGCAAAAGTCTGTTATGTAGGATCTCTCCAAAGGGACAGCAGACCTGGCTGGCACTGTGAATTGGCAGGAGGACTGCCACTACATCGGTTGGCACCCGAAGCTAATTGGCATAATATAGACGAGCGATTTTGTTGTAGAAAATCTTACGCTTGGCGCCTGATTAAATCTGCGCGTAAGGAGGCTCCTTCCACACGTATTTATTGGCACTGGCCCTCAATGAAGCGTTATGATTGGTCAGGATTCCTCAGTGAGGGAAATGCACGATTTGGCATTCTTTTTGTTCTTCGAATTTGGCATCGATATTTGGCATACGGTGACTGAAAACAGCCTGTTTCGCTCATAAATTGGACTTCGTGCGATGGATTCCAACCATTTTTCTTGGTGATTTACCTTTTAGTTGCTCAGGTACCGAACAACAAATATCACACACACACACACACACACACACATATATATATATATATATATATATATATATATATATATATATATATATACCATTGATGTGACAATAAGTTGATTGAACTTTGCCAACGTTGATACCATGAACGGAAGATTAATTATCATCGTATGAACATTCGTAAAAGAAAAGTTTAAATGATGTTGACTGCAATAAAATAAAGTATTGACATTACATTCATTTAATCGCAACGTTTTTCAATTTTAATTTTCAAAGTTAATTTTCAAGTTGTAATTTTGCCAATTTCTAATCACTGTTGATGCTGATAATGTGAGTTTAAATCAACGTTAAAAATAGTAACACTAAACCGATAGAACGAGCTTATCAGCGTGATTTAACAACACTAAAAGATAGCTGTTAAATTAACAATAATTGTCTGTCATAATTATAACGGTATTTATTCGTTTTTAAAAAGAAATAATAAATTACAGTTTCAGATATGAATTACTGAAGGTAAACTTATCCGAACTCGATATTTCTCTCGTTTTAACCTTAATATTTTTATCAATTTAACAATCATGCTTATTTTAATAGGTTTACGCTGTCATTATTATTGTTGGATCACCTGAAGATCAGGGCCCCCAGCCTTCTTTTGTTAGGTTTATAAGGCTAACTACCGAAAATATCACGACTTAACCTAACCAATCGTCAAGGGCATACAGCTGACCTGACGATTGGTTAGGTTAAGTCGTGATATTTTCGTTAGTTAGCCTTATAAGGCTAACTAACGAAGGCTGGGGGCCCTGATCTTCAGGTGATCCTTATTATTATTATTATAATTATAATTATTATTATTATATCCTTAATTTTCATAATGGAATCCTACGTTATTTTTAAAAGTAGACCGTAAACTATCCAAACCGTGACCGGAAATTATACTGCAACAATATATAAATTAACAAATTTTAAACTGTTAATATGAACATACTGTAGTTTTACTAATTACAAATTCAGTACTATTTTTTACAATTAAAAAATGTCGCTTAAAAATGACTGTAACCTTTATATTTATTGCATTTCTTAATTCACCGAGTTTGTATTATTAATTTAAAAATAAACCATAAATGTTCATGCTTACAAATAATTATTTTAACGGCGAATCACTGTTGTTAAAACAGTGCCTGTATCTTACGTACGTACAACAACAACAGTTGAATCGATAATTTAACGATGTTAATTTGGAAAATGTTTTGAAATTTACGAGTGCAATTCGCAACTTCGGGATCACCTGAAGATCTTCCACCCCCAGAGTGTCCACCTGAAGATCTTCCCTCCCAGCCCGATCCACCTGAAGATACTCCACCCCAGTCCGCTCCACCTGGAGATACTCCCCCCAGCTTTAATACTTTAGAATGTGTACTATCAAAATTTTCTTAGTATTTAATATTTTTAGGTATTTAAAATAATTATATATATATATATATGCCAGGTTAGGTTAATTGAATGCCCGGTTAGGTCAACTGAATGCCCGGTTAGGTTAACTGAATGCCCGGTTAAGTCAACTGTACGCCCTTGACGATTGGTTAAGTTAAGTCGTAATATTCTCGTTAGTTTTGACAGTAAACTAACGAAAATATCACGACTTGACCTAACCAATCATCAAGGGCGTATAGTTGACCTAACCGGGCATTCAGTTGACCTAACCGGGCATTCAGTTAACCTAACCGGGCATTCCGTTGACCTAATCGGGCATATATATATATATATATATATATGATCACCTGAAGATCATCCACCCCAGAGTGTCCAAGTGAACGCACCTGAAGATTATCTCACCCCCCAGCCCGATCCACCTGAAGATCTTCCTCCCCAGCTCTACCTGGTGAGGAAGATCTTCAGGTGATCCCAACTTCGTATATAAGATTTTAACGTTCTACAGGGTGTCCCATAACTCCGGCATCATAGGAAAAATAATAAAAAAAGGCAAAGCAAAAGCTTTTATTTACAGAACGTGCTCAATATGTCCACCATTGTTTTCAATACACAAATTCAGACGTGATACCCAGTCAGCAAGCACACGGTGAATGATGTCAGGAGTAATGGTGTTACATGCCCCAATAATGCGCTGCCGCAAATGTTCAACACTCCTAATTTTCTCTGCGTATACCAGCGCTTTCAAGTGGCCCCAGAGATAAAAATCTAGTGGCGTGAGATCCGGGCTTCTAGCTGGCCATTCCACAGGCCCTCGACGTCCTATCCAATGACCAGGAATTGTTGGTACAGGTATTCCTTTACTTGGGTGCTGTAATGTGCAGGAGCGCCGTCTTGTTGGAACCATGTTGGGAAATTTCCTTCTTCGTTGAAGACACTGGGAAATGCTTCTTCCTTGAGCATACGTAGGTAGGTGCCTCCAGTGACATGTTCATCGAAAAAGAAGGGGCCTATGATGCGATCATTCCAAATACCACACCATACCATCACCCGAGATGCACCTTGTTCCTTTGAAGAGGTATACCAGTGAGAGTTGTTTTGAGACCAGTAGCGGGTGTTTGTCGATTTACCTCACCATTTCCATAAAAAACAGCCTCGTCACTGAACAAAATGGTGGACGGGAAATTGGCATCCCGAGCATATTGTTCCGTAGCCCATTCACAAAATTCCATCCGCCGGTCGGGATCATCATCTTCGCTTAATTTCTGTAGGATCTGAAGTTTATATGGATGCCATTTGTGAGCCTGAAGAATGCGATGGATGCTACTTTTCGACACTCCTGTCTCGGCGGACAATCGCCGAAGAGACTTATTGGGACTTCTGTTAAAATGAGCCAGGATAGCAGTCGCTGTATCATCGTCAGTGGACCTCCTTGAAGGTCCACTGCGTGGTTTATCTTCTATGGATCCTGTTTCCTTAAACTTTGCAACAAGTCTGCTAACACAATTCTGTTATTGGCTCGCGGTCTGGATGCAGTCTGTTAAATTCAGCAGCGGCCTCTCTTTGACTCCGATTTCCTATGAGTAGAATTATCTGGATTCGTTCTTCCTTGCTCACAGACATTATGGCCTGTAGAAAGAGAAAAATATGAATTATGGTTTGTAGAAATAGAAAAATATGAATTTCTCCTATGATGCCGGACTTATGGGACACCCCGTAGAATATGTGAGTATAATGAAAAAAGCTTTCTGAACGCCTTTGTGCGCGTAATCTGTATATAATATTGAAAAGAATAACACGTATTTGTAGGACACACTTTATAAGTTGATTTCAGCATTATTTATATTATTAATTTTAGGTCTTTTCCGTTTGAGCCCACCACCAGATTCTTTTGAAAATAGCACCAGTAGTGCATTTTGACCCTCTCAGTACGACAATAACTTCTTTTTTTTCGAGAAATGCGAACATTTTGCATAATAGGGCAATAAAAATTTAACATTAAAATTGACCAACTGGTTAGGTTAACTAAATGCCCAGTTAGGTCAACTGAGTGTCTGGTTAGATTAATTGAATGCCCGGTTAGGTCAACTGTACGCCCTTGACGATTGGTTAGGTTAAGTTGTGATATTTTCGTTAGTTTGTAATTATTTTTGTAATATTCCAGTCTTCCATTCTGTTCCTTTTATGCTTTAAAAGTGTCACGAATATATATACCGGCATGGGTGGCCAAGTTTCCTGGACCCAAGAGCCACATACGACGTTTTTCAGATGTACGAGAGCCGAAAAATATTTTAAAAAGAATTTAATTATTAAAAACATATACATATACATATAGTTATACTCACATTGTTAAATTGTTTAATTACTGCTTGTAGAAGGCTTAGTTTGGGTCTTCATTTTGGCTGTTAATGCTTTAAAGTCTGGCTGATGTGATGCTAAGGCGGTATGAAGAAGCTCAGTCAGGTGTTCGTTAGTGAGGGCAGCACGATGTTTTGACTTTACAAACTTCATTACCGAGAAGAGTGCTTCACAGCAATAAGTTGTCCCAAAAACTGAGATAAGTCGGAAACTGGTTTTCCTGAGGTGAGGATACTTTGTCTCTGGTACTTGCTTCCAAAACTCAACTGCAGATAAGCTTTTATGTATCAACTTTAAACCCACGTCCTCCTGTAGCTCCAAAAGTTCTGTTTGTATTGAAGCAGCTTCCGTAACAAAAGGTGTGGTAAGAGGACAGCCATCGTTGACGACATCAATCAGGAAAGGATTTACAAGAAATTCGAAGCATGGTTTTAGCTTCTTTAGTTCATCAAACCTGAACTGAAAATCATCAATTAGTCCTTCTAATTTACCTTTGTATTCCTCCAATTTACTATCTTTTATTTCAATATCAGGAAAAGTGTTTGTTCGTTTTTCAGGTGGGGAAAGGGGCAGGGACAATTCGACGTGGCCGACTCGATGCGACCCAACTCGATGTGGCCGACTCGATGTAGGACAACTCGATGTCAAGCCAAGTCGATGCCAGGCCAAGTCGATTTCATTTTCTTTATATATTTAATGTGGGTTAACTGAATGCCCGGTTAGGTCAACTGTACGCCCTTGACGATTGGTTAGGTTAAGTTGTGATATTTTCGTTAAAACTAACGAAAATATCCCTTAGGGATATCACATCGAGTTGTCCTGACATCGAGTCGGCCACATCGAGTTGGGTCGCATCGAATCGGCCACATCGAATCGTACCCAACCCTGGGGAAAGTGGTCAAATTTTTTTGTTACTAGATCTTTTTGGAAGAGCTTTATTTTATTCTGGAAACTGAAAACTGTCTGTGTAAGGTCAGAAATGACCTTATCCTTTCCCTGAAGTGCCAAATTTAGATTTTGAAGGTATTGTATTACGTCAGTAAAAAACATCAGATCTTGCACCCATTCGTGATCTTCTAGTTGTGGGTATGACTTTCCCTTTTCTTTCAAGAAATCAATGATACGCTCCAACAGTGCAACAAACCTATTCAGGAGATTACTAGTTGATAACCACCTTACAATACAGTAGAATGAAAGGTCATCTGGCTTATCTTGAAGATCCAGCTCCTCGATAAAATTTCTAAACGCTCGGTGCGTTTTTGCAATTGAACGAATGAAATTCACAATTTCTAGAACACATTTCATAACACTGTCATACCTAAAGTACTTGCTTAGCAAATGACCATGGTGAATGATACAGTGAATAAAGAGACACACAGGATACTTGGGATCGCGTGTCAAGAGCCCAACTAGGCCTGCATTTTGTCCTACCATAGCTGGTGCTCCATCTGTTGCAACACTGACAAGTTTATTCAATGGTACTTAAACATTTAATAACGCCTCGTCAAGTGCGTTCTTTATGTCAACCCCTCTGGTGGTTTCTCTTATGGTCATTAAATCCAAGAGTTCTTCTTTCACATTTCCATCGCCAGTAACATAACGAACAAATATCGCCAGTTGAGGGTTATCTTTAATATCTGTGGATTCATCGATGGCCAAACTGAATGCAACAGAATTCTTCAAATCACTTTGCAACGAGCTTGTAATTTCAGCACTGATCTGGGAAATACGTCTCTCTGTAGCATGACGGGAAATAGAAATTCTTGCTAGTTGTTCTCGAAGCTTTGTGTTATCTGGAGCGAGAATTGCAGTGACATCGGCAATATTCTTCTTCACAAATTCTCCACTACTGTAGGGAAGTTGAGCACGAGCAATATTCATTGTCATAACAAAACTAGCTTCAGTAGTTAAGTCAGCTGTCAGAGACAGTGATGAAATTACAGTTTGTTGGGCAACTAGGCTAGATTTCAACATTGTTAATTTAGTCTTCCGCAATTCTGATTTGGGAGGAAATTCCGTAATAAAATTTTTGTGGTTAGTTTCATGATGACGCTTTAAGTTACTGGCTTTAAAGTGATTGAGTGCCACGTGGCAGACAAGACACACAGGTGTCCCACCTTTAACAGTAAAGGCAAAGCTCTCCTCCCACTCCTGTTTAAAAACTCTATTTTCTTCTTCATATTTCCGTTTCTTACACTTTGTCTGCTCAGTCATTTTAATCAACTAAGGGGTTGTATGACTTTCACTTGTATAGCTGAGAAAAATAGCCACTATTTGATCTAAGAAGCCAATTTTAAAACATACTCACTCGTTACTACACGCAGCCCGCAGGGTAGTTCGAGGGGTACTGGACACTGGTGAGTGGCGATTGGTGTTAATTACGTAATTATCCCGCTTAGTACCTGTCACGCAAAAGAAATTGTCGTACGCATGACGCATTTTATTGTCAATAAATGTTTCCTTGTTTTTTTTTTCATAATTTTTTTATGTGAAAAAAAAATTATATTTGTATTATGAATTTTGTCTTTTATGATAAATAAAATAAAAACCAAAATTGTCTCGCGAGCCGCAGTTAACAACCTCGAGAGCCGCATGCGGCTCGCGAGCCGGGGTTTGGCCACTGTTGGATAGTCTAAGTCTTTGCGCGAACTAAGAATAAGATGGCCTATAGCCTACGTCCAATTTTCAACGCAAATTATCGTCAAATTTTTGAAGAAACTACAAATATTTTTTGTTTTTATTTATGTTCATAGCTGTTAAATTAAAGGACCTTTTCCAGTTTGTGCACCGTTTTTCATATAATTTATTTTTGAGAATATTTTTGTTAAAACTAACGAAAATATCACGACTTAACCTAACCAATTATCAAGGGCGTACAGTTGATCTATTATTAATTATAACATTGTTTGTTTCTGGAATAGTATTTACTATTTACTAATAGATCAACTGTACGCTCTTGATAATTGGTTAGGTTAAGTCGTGATATTTTCGTTAGTTTTAACAAAAATATTCTCAAAAATAAATTATATGAAAAACGGTACACAAACTGGAAAAGGTCCAAATTAAATAAATTAAATTTCTCCTGTTCAAAATGTAATGATTATTAATAAAAAGTTAAAATAAGTTTAATAAATATTAATTTCTCTCATTTCAATGGTGCCCATAGGATGGAAAAGGTCCAATTCTTCATTTTTGTTAACGTGACAATCTCCGCAAATATACGTACACATACCAGTTAATTTAAATGTACAAAATTGAAACGTTAAAGGGCCGTAACGTTTTCATTATTCATTTATCGGTAAAAAAATGATATATTTTTGAAATGAGCGTAAAAAAGTACACATGATGGTAATAATTAATTTTAATTCTATTGGTGGACACCAAACGGAAAAGATCCTTAATTTTTAACATTTTTAACGACTGTCATTAATATTTTAATAAAGTAAATTAAAAGTTACTTTTACGAGTGTTGATGATTTCACGCGAAAATTGAAAAATAATTTAGGATTAGA
>JAJOZX010000264.1:855000-867500 GCA_023014485.1 Bathynomus jamesi
ATTAGAAGTAGGTATAATAATTTACGTAAAGGATGTAGGGTGAATGATACAAATTTAATTACAATAATTTTTCATTTATCACGATGAGTAATCGTATGAGTGACTTCCTTTTCCTCAACGACAGGATTACACGCGCAAAACTCCCATCCTCTTCAATATTTAGGATCCACGCTTAACGTCATTCGTAGTCCGCACCTGTCACAGAATTAAGAAAGTAAGACCTCACATTAATATAGGACCCATACCGTACGCCCACGTCCTGTCAGACTTATATAAAACCCATATCCTGACTGACCCATATAGGACCCATATTATAAGGCATTCGCCATCTCGTAGTATATATATATATATATATATATATATATATATATATATATATATATATATATATATATATATATATTATATATATATATATGCACTATAATACCTCCCGACACTGAGACTCTTTATCCATTCCGTCATGACCCATATACCCATACATAGTAGGTGAAGGGAAGGCCCACACCTCATTGGGGTTGGCCCCTGTAGGCGTACCAGAATCTCTGGGCGAAGGGGCGAAGGAGTCACAAGTCATTTCCGGGCAACGGAGCGGAAGTAATGGGCGCTCAATGAGAGCCAAGACAGGGGTGATGACGAGGGGGGCGACGAAGGAGGCTGATATCGGAGAGAGAGAGAGAGAGAGAGAGAGAGAGAGAGAGAGAGAGAGAGAGAGAGAGAGAGAGAGAGAGAGAGAGAGAGAGAGAGAGAGAGAGAGAGAGAGAGAGATGTATGTACATTTTACTTAACGTAAAAGAAGTAAAAATTGAATAATGGTTTAATATTTATTATACTCTTTTATAATAATAATAATAATAATAACAACAACAACATACTCCATTACGATTAATTAATTAATTTTTTTTATATTATAGGTAGGCCATAAAGTTTCATCGTACGTGTTAAGAGTGTGTAGACACTTCATTAAGAGGGGAATGATTTAATACCCTTAATTAAGAGGGGAATGACTTAGCGTGCGAAATGCCGTTTTTGAAAAAGGCAGCGATAATTATTCATAGACAATCGATAATTCATTTCCGGTTCGATACCGGATTTCTCGGGTTACTACTAATACTAATAATAACTTCCTCTTCCTCCGTCTGAAAGCAAACTTCTTCCGTGATAAGCTTCCTTCTTTAATATAAGGACTCGCGGATCAGAATAAATTCTATTATTCACTTTTAGTGTTAAAGGGATCCGTAATTCGTCTTTACTTTCGTTCGCTACTTTTTTGTTTTAACTAAACAGATTATAGTTCGTAATGCTTTTCACGCACATTTTAGTTCATTTTAAAAGATTATATACCTGTCAAACTGTCAATGGTTCCGCGTGTGTATATATATATATATATATATATATATATACACACAGTATATATATATATATATATATATATATATATATATATATATATTATATATATATATATACAGGGCGTCCCAAAAAAATGTATACACACTTTAACAGCTGATAGCTCAATTGATGTTTCTTTCTTTCCAAGTTAAACCCATTAGAATTAATAATGGCAGTCAGACTAAACTTTGAACAAAGGAAATTCATTCTAAAATGCTACTGGAAGTGTGAAAACGCAGTTGAAGTGCAAAGACAGTTTAGGAGGGAGTTTCAAACAGATCCACCAACGCGACTTACCATCACTCGAATTAGAGATAAGTTTGAAGCCGATGGAACTGTTCAGAATGTCCACAAGAAGCGTTCCGGAAGACCACGGACATCGACAAGCCCCACAAAGCAAGAAAGTACTGGAAACGTATCACCAAAGTCCAAGAAAATCTGTGCGGCAAGCGAGTTGTGAGGTAGGAATTTCAGAATCGTCTGTCCAACGCATTTTGAAGCGCTGTCAATGGAAAAGTTGCATTCCAAGATTAGTCCATGCTATTAATGAAGATGATCCGGACCGAAGAGTGGAGTATTGCGAGTGGTACTTGGCACGATGTGGATGTGGATTGGACGAAGGGGTTTCGTAGAATACCCTCCGCGTTCACCAGACGTCACACCACTAGACTTTTTTTTATGGGGATACTTAAAAGACAAAGTCTACGCTATAAAACCTGCAACAGTCGCTGAATTGAGAGCAGCCATTGAACGAGAATGCACACAAATACCAAACGAAATGTTTCGTGATGTTTGCGATTCCATTGCTTCGCGTTATCAGCAGTGCCTGGACCAGAACGGACGTCAGTTTGAAAACAGGCGTTGACAAAACAATTAAATAATGTCTGTAGATTCTATTACATTTTGAAAATGAAATGTATTTTAATAAACACTGCCTTTATAAGTATTTAAAGTGTGTATACATTTTTTTGGGACGCCCTGTATATATATATATATATATATATATATATATATATATATATATATATATATACAGGGTGTTTGAAAACTTTCTGTACAAATTGTAATGGGGGATTGGCAACACCAAGACAAACCCTTTTCGTCTATAAGTGTATGTCCGCTGACGTCACCATTCGGCGCGAGAGGGCGCCGCTGCAATTGGCTAAAAGGTGAAGTGGGCTAGACTCGCGCTTGCCGCGGGCATTCTTAAATCGGACGGAGTACGCGTAACATGTTTATTTAAAGAAGGCATGTTTATTTAAAGAAGGTGCTGAAAGTTGCGACCGGTAGCATCAATGCATGCCCGACAGCGTCGAAGCATTGACCGACGTACACGTCGAAAGATTCCCGGCATTTCGGGAACAGTTCCAGCGGCGACAGCGATTCTTGCTACGAGGTCTTCTTCTGAGTAAATGGGAGTCTCGTACACGAGGTTCTTCACGTGTCCCCACAGGAAGAAATCAAGGCATGTTAAATCGGGCGATCTCGGTGGCTAGGCTACGGGCCCACCCCGGCCTATCCATCGGTCCCCAAAAGTGGCATTCAGATAATCCCGCACATCGTTGCTGGAGTGTGCTGGGGCCCCGTCGTGTTGAAACCACATTCGTCTACGAATAGCTACGGGAACATCTTCTAGCAGTTCCGGCAACGTTTCTTCAAGAAATATCCGATAAACCCGCCCGTCGAGTCGGGCAGGCAGCAGGTACGGCCCAATCAACTTGCCATGGACGATACCCGCCCAAACATTGACGGCGAACCGTTCTTGATAAGCATGCACCCGTGTAGCATGTGGATTTGCGTGCGCCCACACGTGAGAATTGTGCATGTTAAACACACCCTCACGTGTGAAACAGGCCTCATCTGAGAACAGCTCATAAGCCGGAAAATTAGGCTGCACCGCTGTCTGCTGCAGAAACCAGCGTGCGAATTCCACACGAAGAGGGTAATCCCGAGGTTGTAATGCCTGGACTCTCTGACGATGAAACGGATGTAACTGCTGCTCGTGCAACACTCCCCAGACCAGGTCGTGGTTCACACCGAGGATACGTGCAACACCTCGCGTGCTTGCGCTTGGATTGTCCTCAAATCGCCGTAGGATTTCTTCTTCCATGTCAGGAGTGCGCATGTTTCTCTCCCGACCAGTGTCATGCATGTTTGCATGGAATGTTCCAGTTTCTCGCAGTCGCCGATGCAAATGCGCAAACGTTTGGTGGTTTGGCACACGTCTGTTTGGGAAGCGCTGTCGGTACAACCTCACAGCAGGCCTTCCGTTTCCATTGGCAGCCCCATACACCATATGCATGTCAGCCATCTCAGCAGTCGTGAAGCACTCCATGTTACGCGTACTACGTCCGATTTAAGAATGCCCGCGGCAAGCGCGAGTCTAGCCCACTTCACCTTTTAGCCAATTGCAGCGGCGCCCTCTCGCGCCGAATGGTGACGTCAGCGGACATACACTCATAGACGAAAAGGGTTTGTCTTGGTGTTGCCTATCCCCCATTACAATTTGTACAGAAAGTTTTCAAACACCCTATATATATATATATATATAACCTCCTCGTTCAGGTTCCGTGTGTTGGTCTCTCTTCACACGAAGGTCAAGCTGGTGGCCCCGCCTCTAGGCCTGGCGTGGTGGAAGAGCGAGTTGCTCTCTTGCTCCACCGCGCATAGCCAGGTACACCCGGCTCATCTGGTACCGTCCTGAGCCAGGCATCTAGTCTTCTCTTGAAGACTTCAACTTTGACCCCCGTTACGTTTCTGAGGTCCTTTGGAAGCTGGTTGAAAAGTCTTGGCCCCCTGACAACCAAGCTATTTTCCTTCAGTGTTGAGGAGGTCCCTTGTCGGGCCTTTAATTTGGGAACACTACACATTCTGCCTTTCCTATTTTCCAGCGTTGTTTGGATGGTAATTGGGTGTAGTCTGAGGTTAGGTAGCAGTTTTTCGATCATTTTCCATATGTAGATTATGGTGTACCTCTCTCTTCTTCTTTCCAGGGAGTACAAATTTAGTTTACGTAGTCTTTCCGAGTAGTTGAGTTCTTTGCAGCCATCAATCTTGGCTGTGAAATGTCTCTGCGTTTCTTCTAGTTTAATAATTTCTTCTTTTTTATATGGGGACGTCAAAACTGAGCAGTATTCAAGTTTTGGTATAATCAGTGTTTTTAGCAGGGGAATCATTACTGTCTTGTCCCTCCTTTTGAACGTTCTTAGTACCTGTCCTGCGACTCTTTTTGCTTTGTTTATTGCTATCTGATTTTGTGTCTCAAATTTGGCATTATCGGTCATTATTACCCCCAAGTCGACCGATTTCGTGCTTCTCTGAATTTCCTGTGTATCTGTGGCATGATCTGTAGTCTGTTCAAGTTCCTCATTTTTACCATATCTCAAGAGCTTAAATTTCTCGGTGTTAAAAGTCAGATTGTTGTCTTCTGACCATTTGTATATTTTGTTCGTGTCTCTCTGCAAGGCCTCCACTTCATTTGCATCGCTGATTTTTCTGCTGATCTTTGTATCGTCCGGAAAAGGATGTTACTATACTGTTGCTGTTTACTCCACTGTCTATGTCTGTTAGCATGATAATGAACAGGAGTGGGGCCAGTACTGTACCTTGTGGTACTGAGCTACGTACTTCTGATTCTGATGATGATACACCTTGAATTTTGACGACCTGCAAACGATCTCTGAGGAAGTTGTAGATCCACTTTCCCACTTTGCCTGTTATTCCCGTATGTTTCATTTTATGTGCTATTATACCATGATCGCATTTGTCGAAGGCTTTAGCAAAATCCGTGTGTATGACATCATAGTTTTTATTGCCTTCAAGTGCATCTAGGATATTGTTATAGTGCTCTATAAGTTGTGATAGGCATGATCTTCCTGATCGGAATCCGTGCTGATTTTCGCTGAATCTGTCCAGTGTCTCCAAGCAGTCATAGATTTTCTCTCTGACTATTCTTTCAAATATTTTGGTGAGGTGGGACGTCAAAGACACTGTTCTATAGTTCTTTGATTGAGATCTATACCCGCCTTTATATATAGGGACAATGTTCGCTCTTTTCAAGATGCTTGGCATTTCCCCAGTGTCTAGGGATCTTCTCCATATCCAGTATAAGGGTGTAGCTATTTCATTTTTACAGTTTTGAATTAATAGTGCGTTCCATTTGTCCGGACCTGCAGCTGAATGTGATTTCATTTGTCCTATAGCTCTCGCTACATCTTCTGGGGTAAAAGCAAAGTCTGTTATACATTCTCCTTGCAATTTCTCTTCGAAGAATGCATCTACATATGTCTGGTATCGGTTTATCGTTTTTTGGGGCACTGAAGACCGATTCATATTGGGCTCTCAATGTATCAGATATTTCTTTTAAATCGTCTGTTAGTTCATTATTTCCTTTCCTTAAGGGCCCTATAGTAGCGCGCGTTTTTGTTTTCCTTTTCGCATAGCTATAAAGTATTTTGGATTTTTCCTTTATTTTATTGGATTTATATATATATATATAAATATATAAATAACCTTTCAAGATCCTTAGAAACCGTAGTTATGTGAAACTTTAATAAAAGAAGAACTGTGTATACATACACATAATCCAAAGTCCATGAAGACGCTTCACAGTTCTGTATATATGCAGGGTCAGAGAAAAGCGTTTAAGGATTTTATACATACAACTATTTAGTTAACACCATTCTACAGATAAGTGTTCAAATGATGAAACAAATCAAACAAAAAGTTTATAAGAATTTTATTCCTACAAATATTTTGTTAAATTGTAATTTAATCTTCAAAGAGTAATCCATCCGCTATGATACATTTGCAGATCTCTCTGTGAAACGCTTTATTGTTCTTCTGAACATATCGAGTGGGATCCTTTTTAGTTGTTCATCTATTCTGCGGCCAAGGCCATTTATATTTGAATAGATGAAACCAGGAGTGTAGAGTTTGTCACGCAAATGTACCCAAAGCCAGAAATCACATGGGGTTAAATCGGGTGATGTGGCTGGGCACTCGATGATACCTCGCCGCCTAAGCCATCTTCCTTCAAGGTTGGTATCCAGAATTTCACGGGCAGCTGCAGAGTAATGTGGCGGCATTCCATCATGTTGATAAACCAATTCCTGCCAACGCCATTAGTAAACTGTGGCAAAATTTTGTCTCTCAATACCAGGCAATAGCGTTTTCCATCCGTCGTATCTCTCGATACGTCAAAGGAAACGAATCGTGAATAACCAACGCACGCCCAAACTATTAGTGTAGCCTTTTTAACGCGTTGACCCAATCGTATTTTGGGATTTTTTTTCGCCCATTAGTGAACGTCGTGTTTGTTTCCTTTACTCGTTAAACCGAACACATTCATCTGAAAATTTTATCTTTCGAACGAAATCTGGATCACTGTTGTTGTTGTTTCAACAAACTGCAACCGTCTATCAGAATCATCGTCGCATATGAGGTGAGAGTAAATGAGTTTGTAATCGTGGTACCCCTATGATCATAGGCGTAGGGGCCCGATTTTGTCCGTGAGGGGGCAAGCAAGTTTTGTCCGAAAAAAATAAGCGAAACCGAAAATCGATTTTTAAGTCCTATTTTTATTAAACATTCTTTGTAGGTATACACAACTGTACAAAGGCTGAGCACAAAACAAATTACAACAATAGAGTAAGTTGTAACAGGTTATATCAGATGGGGTACTTAAGTACTGCCGTTTTGCGATACTTTTTTCTTTCTATAATCAAATATTGCATAGTTCAAGATCTTTCGGGGAAAGGGATGATGTCCCGTATGAAAATTATAAAAAGTTTCGGGTGAAATCGTGGTGACTGAAAATATGTGTACTGGGCTTTTTTTTGCCCAATTTTCGGGTGTAATTGCCCCAAAAATTCAGCCGGGCTGAATTTGGGGCATGTTGGATCGACTTGAAAAGTGGCCAGGACATTTTCTTTGTCGTTGTCTCCTGTCGCCGTTACTGGCCTTCCGCTTCTTGGACGATCTTTTACCAGGATCCCTATTTCCAAACGTTTGAGCTTCCAGTATCGAAGAGTGGTTGCATTTGATGGTGGTTTATTATATTTTTCTTGAAATGAACGCAAACTTTCTTCACAATTATTATTATAAGAAATAGCCCACGATACAAGATACACTTTTCTTCATTGCTGTATTCCATCCTCACTAACATGGCGTTGACTGTGGTTAGGGCCTAAGGGCTTCCTGTTCTAGCCTAGGGTCATTCCTGGCCTTGTATAGTTGCTTTGAAAAGTATCGTATACACTGCAGTAATATCACTGGAATTTATTTATTATCAACAACTTATTTGTATATATAAAAGCCTTAAAAACTTTTCACCCACCATATATATATATATAATATATATATATATATATGTGTGTGTGTGTGTGTACACAGCATATATGGGATTGAACTCAGAATGGCCCCCTGAGGTTTTTTTATGATACACACAGACCGTGCATGGAACAAGGAACTCTTCTGGGAAAGCTGTCCCAAAACTGGATCTTATCTGGTCAGGGAAGCTATATTTTTGGGGCCTCTTTGCGAGTGATCCGTTGCCCACGTCGGGCTAACATGAAAAAGTAAAAACTATAGTGTTTGTCATTTACCATTACTTATTCGGACTATAGTGGATTTAATTTTCCCAGAAGAGTTCCTTGTTCCATGCTCGGTCTGTGTGTATTATATATATATATATATATATACAGTGCGTTCGAAAAGTCTCTCCGCAGTGCTGTGTTAAACGCATAGGAAATTGAAAACCTACAATGTTTTCATTCACCCATGATTTAGTGATTGTATTACATAACCTTTTGATTTTACAGCATGTGTTCAAAGTGTTTTCCACCATTTTGCAGGCACAGAGCAACTCGTCTACACTTGTCAAACACTTTTTTTAAAAGTGTTGGTTGACTGCGGAGAGACTTTTCGAACGCACTGTATATATATATATATATATACTGTGTGTATATATATATATATATATATATATATATATATATATATATATATATATATATATATATATATATATATACTGTGTGTGTATATATATATATATATATATATATATATATATATATATAATATATATATGAACCTTTTCCGTTCTATGGGCACCATTGAAATGAGAGAAATTAATATTTTTTAAGCTTATTTTAACTTTTATTAATAACTAATGAGTACATTTTGAATAGGAGAAATTTAATTATTTAATTTAACAGCTTTAATGAACATTAATAAAAACAAAAAAATATTTGTCGTTTCTTCAAAAAGTTGACGATTTATTACATTACATTATCATTATTATTGGTCATATCTAATCTAACCTAACCCAAACCTAACCTAACTTAACTTAACCTAGCTTAATATACCCTAACCTATCCTAATCTGACCTAACCTGGTTGGTGCCCATAGAACGGAAAAGCCCCATATATATAATAATATATATATATATATATTATAGCTTCCGCCCGAATTGCTCATTCTGACGAAGGTGAAACTTTTCACTCCACCTTAGACTACAGTTTAACGTGGAATCTGAACCACGCCCCACCAGCAGCCCAGCGTCTTAGTCTTAACCACTAGGCCACCCAGGGTACCCATTTATCTACCAAACACTTTCTTTATTGTGTGGAAGGATGAACAGCTGGGTTTTGCTGTGCGGCGGCTGCCGTCACCGGGTCTCGATCCCGGGGCCGATGGATTCGTAGTCAGAGACGTTAACCACTGCACCACCGATACCGTTTTATATATATATATATTATATATATATATATATATATATATAGAGAGAGAGAGAGAGAGAGAGAGAGAGAGAGAGAGAGAGAGAGAGAGAGAGAGAGAGAGAGAGAGAGAGAGAGAGAGAGAGAGTTTTTAAAGACGTTCTATGGTTAAAAAGTATTAAATATTCGTATCGCATCTTCGCTTTCCTGTGCTACAATTTACGAAGAAAACTTAGCGCCATTTTCTTAACCTTAAGGGAAGATGAAGCCGCGCGGAAGGAACGAGATTCGTCGCTGCATTTTTAGAACGACAACCAGTCTATCTACACTCTAACTACGTCTTTATATTTATAAGCATATACCTGGAATATTAGAGAGAGAGAGAGAGAGAGAGAGAGAGAGAGAGAGAGAGAGAGAGAGAGAGAGAGAGAGAGAGAGAGAGAGAGAGAGAGGATAACCTCAATAAACAAATCAATATTGATGCTTGTGAAGTGTACTTATGTCATTTATCTTTTATTAAAGAACTTCTCAATATCTTTTGTAAAAAAAAAGACCCCTTCTAATTAGTGATGTACCGATTCCAAAATTTAGCCGATGTCGATGCCGATTCTTTGCCGATATTTTAAAAAATAAATTCCCTTCATAAATTTTACTTATCTAATGTGAAAACTTAAAATTTTCATATTTTTGCATTTCACATTTGTTTAAATGATTTTCCTTAGCTCACTCCACAATGTACAGCACCAGAATTTATAACTCGTATACCGTAGCTAAAGTGACGTTAAATAGTTTTATTACTCACTAAAATGATAAAATAATTGTATTTTAGTTTCATAAATTCAATACCAATATTTAAAGTAATTTTTTTTCTTACGTTGAAGGTATTTTCTTTCTTCAACAATGTCAACAACAACAACAACAACAACAACAACAAAATTTTCCATTAAAATTTCGAGTCCCTGGTGCTCAACTTTAATAAAAAATGGATGTACTCTACAGGGTGTCCCGTAAGTCTGGACCCATAGGGAAAAATAATAAAATTACAAAATAGTCCAAAAATTTATTACATAATCTGTTCAAAGTGTCCGCCGTTGTGTCGCACACATAGTTGAAGACGCAATCTCCACTGCGACAGCACTTTCTGAATCACAGTCGCAGAAATTTCTTGACACGCCTCCACAATGCGTGCTTTAAGGTGGAAAATGTTCTGAAGTTTGACCTCGTACACTTTGGCTTTCAAGTGGCCCCACAAATAAAACTCCAGCGGAGTAAGATCATAATAAAAAAATAATAAAAATAATAATAAAAATAATAAAAAAATATATTATAAATAAATTTTTGGACTATTTTGTAATTTTATTATTTTTCCCTATGGGTCCAGACTTACGGGACACCCTGTACAGTATAATTTGGGCTTATAAAATTATTGAAATACTTAAAATAAAGTCAACATAATAAGATAGTTTAATATATAAATTATAAAGTACAACTTAATATAGAATTATTATTAATATAGAGTAGGAGATTACGATAATGTATAATATTTAGAGATTAGCGAGTTAGAGAAAATGTAAATTTATGGACAATTTAACTTATTAACTTTGCCGTTTTCATGACTATAAAGTATTTTTATATAATTACACTTTGAAATGAGAATAAATAATCATAAATAGCGCTTTTGGTATGTTCAATTTTCTCTAAATATAGATTCTGTTTTGTAATGAAAATTTTAAAATGTCAAATAATCGATTGGAGAATCGGCTAAATTTGACCGATGCCGATGCCCCCCCAAACGGCCGATTCTGCCGATGAAAATGCCCCAAAACGGTCGATTCTGCCGATGCGGATGCCCCCAAAACGGCCGATTCTGCCGATGCGGCTTAATCAGTGCACTACCACTTCTAATATTACCCAACGGCTTCGCCTATAGGAACGGCACGAATGTACACTCATTCCACTCTCTACCTCTCTTCATTCGTTGCCTCCCGCAGTAGAGTTCGACCGTTTCTCAAGAATATCCTCGAATTTATTACAACCTGATGAAAAGAGTTCGTTCGGCACTCGCGACGAACCATACTTTTGAACGACGAAAAAGAAATCTTGTCTAGATAAACTGAACGATTTTTGCCTTGCTATTCACTCAAATAAACAACCGTTATAAAAATCAATACGATTATGGAACCTCTTTTAATATATTAGTTTGGGATAAGATCATTCTTATTTTATTTATTTATTTATTTTCATAAATCTGGTATGTATAATGTCAGATTAGTTATTATTATTATTATTATTATTATTATTACTACTATGGACATTTTAGATAAATTTATTTAACTTATTCATTTATTTACGTGTGGGCGTGGCTTAACCTTCAGTATTTGATACTTACCCGTACCAGTTGTCAGTGCCTTTGTCTCACATTCCACAATTATCAAACTCTACGACATTATATACTGGGGTGCGCTAGGTAAATGCGGTCCCTACAATATATCCCGACTTCGGTAACCGTCTCTCTCTCTCTCTCTCTCTCTCTTCTCCTCTCTCTCTCTCTCTCTCTATATATATATATATATATATATATATATATATATATATATATATAGGCTTATATATATGTTAACGTACGGCCACATACGCAGTGTCCTCCTTTTTAAATGGCCACCTAGGTGGAGGGGGGACAACCGAGTCCAACAACATATAACACAGACATATATATATATATATCTAAAGGACAATTGAATGTGCAGTCATTGACATACAGGTAATTATAATGTAATGTCTGTGTTTATAAAGATAAACATTTAATATGATCGTGAACAGCGTTGAACTCCATGTAGTTTACTAGTCTTATACAGTAATAAGGTTCCATTATGATTACTGCAAATCTACATGAACAGCTACTACAATAAAACTTTTGGATCACCTGAAGATCAGGGCCCCCAATGTCGTCTTGTTTTTTGCTTTACAGTACCAAATATAATAATAAATTAAATTGAATGCCCGGTTAGGTCAACTGTACGCCCTTGACGATTGGTTAGGTTAACCCTTTAAGGACGAGTCCGCAGCATATGCAGTCACTCTTGTTACCAGAACGTATAGGTTTTATTGTTATTCAAAACTAAATATTTTAGTAACTAGTCACTGAAATGATACACATTTGGGTCCTTTCTCGACAATTAAAAATCTATATAAACACGTAGAAACATTTATAGAAACGAGGCATTGTAGTACAATTTATATTGTTATTTCTGGTGGACCTTAAAGTACCATCCGTCGTTAAAGGGTTAAGTCGTGATATTTTCGTTAGTTTTAACGAAGATATCATTTGGTAATTGAGGCTGGGGGCCCTGATCTTCAGGTGACCCGAACTTTTTATATATTAGTGAA
>JAJOZX010000264.1:870000-990000 GCA_023014485.1 Bathynomus jamesi
CCTTATTACTGTATAAGACTAGTAAACAAGGAGTTCAACGCTGATAATAAAAACCCACTCTAATAGACAGAGTTTATTTCCACAACAGTTTCGATGTCCACTGGCATCCTCTTCGGGTGTATCCACCCGAAGAGGATGCCAGTGGGCATCGAAACTGTTGTGGAAATAAACTCTGTCTATTAGAGTGGGTTTTTATTATCATATTTTGACCTTCACGTAGAAAAAAGTGAAGTTTTTTGCATTGAGTTCAACGCTGTTCACGATCATATTACTCGTTTATCTTTATGAACACAGACATTACATTATAATTAGAGGCCGTTCAAAAATTACATAACGCTATTTTTGCTAAAACTTGACACCCAAGATCCCCCAGGAACGTTCTCTAACGCTAGACCAGGTATCCCCTAAGATGTTATGTAACACTTCCCCCACCCCACATCCCACACGTTACGGAACGTTACAGGGGGGGGGGGCGGTCAGGTTTTAGCAAAAATATCGTTACGTAATTTTTGAACGGCGCCTTACCTGTATGTTAATGTTATATGTTGTTGGACTCGGTTGTCCCCCATCCACCCCACCTTCCCACAGTTGGGGTACCTTGACTATCGCTGCAGCGTTGCCACAGGCGAGGAACATTACATATGCAGGCAACTGTACATGGTGATTTAAAAGCGTCTCACATTTGTGGGAGTTGTTTAATATTTAATCACAGTAATTATGAATTAAATCGTTCATTTGAAAAAAAAAATCAATAATTCTTAAATGAGTGACTTTTAAAAGGAAATAAATATTTTGTGATGTAACACCTCTCATACGAATATTTTGCCAACGTTTCACTGTCAAAATAACGAAAATACACACACACACACACACACACACACAACATGTGCAGTTTATACAATTGTTTATGAATACACTGAGCCATGCTATGATGGTCATAAAGCAAAAAAAATGGAAACAAAATTCCAATCAAAGCTAATTCTAAATGCGACACTTTTAGATTAAGAAAACGATTGCGGAAATTTGTGCTGAGGCTCTAATGCAGAATCTCCCGAGTCGAGACTCGTAAGGACGGATTTTCTTTACTGCAAATGGTCGAAATAAGCCTTATGGAAGAGTCCAGAAGTGGTCTCAATGAGGTTCGAAGGTTCTTCGTGTCTGTGGAAGGTTTAAATGCATCTTTACCAGACCATTTCATTAAACTTTCTAACCGCATCCATTACACGAATTAAAGAAATTACCTTAAAATAATATTTTCTTTATTATTATTATTATTATTATTATTATTATTATTATTATTATCATTATTATTATCATGAGATATATTGACCGAAATGATCAAATACTCTACGAAAAAATTATGCGAGAAAGAAAGAAAAGAGGTTATAATCCTGGGAACATTCTCAAAGCATAAACTACTGCATAAAACAGTAAATGAGCAAATAGATAGATAGATAGATAGATTGGTAGACAGATAGCTAGACTACAAAAAGTGGCGAATACTCAAACTCTGTTTAAGGATCCTTAGAATAGGGTTGGAGGGTATGAAAGCTGTTTTCCGCCCTAAAAATATGTTGAAAATTTGACTTCAAGGCTGTGAGAATGTTTGGATCGAATGTTTACCTTCTCTCTGTCTTCTGGAACAGCTCAGCCAGTGCAGAGCGTGGCCTACAACGGCATCAATGGAATTATTTATAACAACACCATCCTCGCCACCGGCTGCTTCTCCGCCAGGGAGCTTTGGAGGCTCTCGAAAAGTAAGCTCACGTCAGCGTCACTCCATAGTTTAACTTCAGTAATAGTATCGGAATTTAAGCATTAATCTTTCTTCGTTAAGCCCCGCCCATTAAAGGCTGTTTACCAATAAGCATGATGCATATATGCGTAACTCATCCCCTTCAGTTCAAATTAACCAGTAGTAGAGAAACAATAACTTTATGACTTAATGTAACCAAATTTGAATTGTCCATCGGATTTTGCTAAGAATTCCTTACTATTTTTGAACGGTCAGTTTTGTACGTGACGTCACGAACGGAGTGACGGGTTGTGAGGGGAAGGTAGCTGCTATACAGCACGAACTTTAATGCTTACGTTCACGTTCTTAACGACGCTCCGTGTGACGTCATTACAGCTCTCTTTGACTACTCTTTTTTTACCGATATTTCTTTTACAAGTACACCACTACTCATTTAACTTTCCGTCATTAAAGTATTAAGTCATATTTGAGCCACGGGATCACGGCTCATGTGGTTTACTTGTTCTCATTCACTTTTAAATACAAATATCTCACTTTGCTTTCTCGAATCTAGAAATTTACTCATATAATTTCAATGAAGCGGTGTGTGTGTGTGTGTGTGTGTGTGTATATATATATATATATTCTGTCGAAAGGTAATTAGCCTAATTACCTAATTAGAGGTAAGCAGGTAAGGTAATTTATCCATAAATAAGATGTCCATAATTTAAATTTTAAATGATGTTTTGATATTTATTAATATACTTTTAGTTTGTTTCGCATTTTTTATTTTTTATTTTGTCATTACTGGAATGTTGTTGTCGTAGCTTCTCGCGAAAGCTTTACGCACTCGTAAGTGTAGGCATGATAAGGAGAATAAGATTTTCATTTAATTTCTCTTTTTCGTACGTTCCTCTCTTTTCTAGCTTTTTTCTCGGACTAGCGTACGGCGGATCTTTGGGTTTTTGTTAACGCGTTTCCTCCTCCGTAAAACTGAGACGCATTTCGTGTCCCAACGCATTGTCGAGGATTGTCGCAGTTGACATTATATACTGAGAAGAAAGTTAGAGAATAATTAATATTAATATAGGACGCTATTTAACTATGATATACTCGATGACAGCAACGAGAAGAAGAAGAAGAAGAAGAAGAAGAAGAAGAAGAAGAAGTTGAAGAAAATCTGGATATGAAAATTCCATCGTACGTTTTGTACAATTCAAATAATCAGCGAGAAATTAGGCCCTTAGAGATAGACGGACTGCGTCAATCCGTTCCTCTTTTATAGATTGTTCCTTTGTTTTCGGTTCCTTTCTTAATACATATCGAAACTAATTCCTCGAACCTTATCGCTTCTTATCTCAAAGAGGGTCATTAATATGGTTGTTAATAGGGTCTTATTTTCAAGCGCTAAATACCATTAACTTTAAGTTATTTATATCGCTATTCTCTTATTGTCTTCGTTACATTCTTTGTATTTTAATCTTTTACTCGATCTTATACTCGTTTTTCAAAAGATTTTTCCCTTTTTGTTCGTTTATTAATTCCGCTTCTAAGCCACTTCTTTCCACTCATTACGTACATCTCTTACATTACGGATAAAAAAAAAACACTTTTTCTCGCAAAACGTTATTACTAAAAACTACCATTCATTCCAGCTGTCCATAAGTCCCTTCCTTCATCCCTTACGCTTCTAAACCTTTCATTCAATCCGCCTATCCCCTATTCCTTCCTTCCTTCCTTTCTTCCTTCCCTCGTTTCTACTCCATTCATTCATTTTATTTATTCTTTATCTCCAGATTCTTACGCGCTTGAAGTTCTCACACTTCTTCTATTCGTCCTATTTATTTTTTGCCTTTTTCGCTTATTTCTAATTTTTCTCAGCCTTCTATTTATTGCATTCATCTCCAACTCCCTTTCCCGTTCCTCGGATTTCTTATCTCTCCATTCTCTTTATCTCCAACTCCATCTTTCATTCTCAAAGTTTCCCGGCTCATCATTCATTTCGTACATCTTCAACTCCCTTTTTCACTCCTAAAGTTTCTCAACGCTTCGTTCATTCTATTTATCTCCAACTCCATTTTTATTCTCAGAATTTCTCGGCTCTCCACTCACTCCATATATCTCTAACTCCCTCTTTTACTCCTAAAGTTTCTCAGTCTTTCATTAATTCCATTTATATCCAATTCTCTCATTCCAAAGGTTTTGAACCTTCCATTTTTGTCATTTATCTCCGGTTCTCTTCTTCACTCCAGCTACTAAATCTGTTCTCCTCCTCCGCTCCTCATTCGTGGCAATTAGCGGAGGCCGTTTGGTTGACGGTGTGCGACGTTCTCTCAGAGGAGAAATCAAACGAGGATTTCCTTCGCAGTTCATTTCTCAATCCTCAAGTGACCATTTAGCCACGGGGCGAACCACCGCTGATTTAAGACTTTAAGTCACTGACGATCCCCTTTCTTCATATATATATATATATATATATCGTTTCTAGCTGTCTGTCACTTCACTTTGTCACTTTGATATGCTCTCATTGGACTTACATTTGAAGTAAATTGCAGTTATAAGTGTTGCGAATTAAAATACAGTTGTTATATCTCACTCTGATTTCTTCTTTAAAATTTCTTATTCCTGACAATGCTTGATGAGGTGGTGACGTGTGTAATTGAAACGTTGCAAAAGATATTTACGTGCGTAGGTTTTTCTTTTTACATTATTTAAAGAAATTATTATTAATATTATTATTATTATTATTATTATTATTACTGCACTTGGAAAAAGTAGTTATTTTAATAAAAATTGGTGTGAATAAGGTCCAACTTATTTAGTCGTTAAGATTTATAGATGAGGTAATTTTAAAATTAACGAGTTCCCAAAATAGGCTTATTTTTGCAATACCCAATAAGTGATGTACTAATCTTAACTACTTATAGGTCAGACGTTATTTCAAACAATTTGAGTTAAAATAACGATAATTTTTGCAGTGTAACAATAGTATTATTATTAGAGTAGTAGTACTAATAGTAGTAGTAGTAGTAGTACTAGTAGTAGTAGTAGTAGTAGTAGTAGTCGCTAGTAATGTGCATTTAAGTGCTTACTTCCGCAGCTTCCATAATGGCTAGCGGAAACGGAGCGAACAATGGAGTGAATACGATAAAGCTAGAGAATCCTCCCTATTACAATACGTACACCTCTCCCGTCCCAGATCATTCACTCATGACCGCCTACAGTAAGTATATTATTTTTCCTTTTTAACGGTTCGCTTTTAAAGATGCAGTTTCGTTCACACGATTTACATATTCGTATATTTACACGGAACGGTTACGATTATTTGGTGAAGGAAATTAGTTCAATTTTGAAGTAATGACCAATGTAGTTTCTTTTTTTTAATTTCAATTGAATCGACAATAGTAAATTCATCCAATTCACTTAATGAAAATGATGACTACCGCGACATTTTCAGAAAATGTTGTTTTCTTTTTAAGTAAAAATGTGTTGAAAATATTTACTTCCTTTTTCATATAATTTATTTCCTTACTTTTATACTGTTCATTTAATTTTTTTCTTCATTTTTATTTTTTTTTCATTTGTAACTCGATGTTTGCTTCTTGTTTTGATGTTGTACATAAAAGCCGTTATGAATATGCGCAACTACCAAGATCGTAAGAGACGTGAGAAAATTCACTAGAGTTGGGTCAATGGGTCATTATTGAGCTAAAATTTTACGGGTTGGTGGTCGCTCCGTCAACGTCTGTCGCGTTAAAAGGAGCAAATTTCAAACGTTCGCTTCAAACATTCAAAACAAATAAAAGCGTAATTACTTTTGAAAATCATGAAAATATTTTTAACGCACCATTTTCCAAAGTACAGTAAAGGTGTTGGCAATTCACGAGGATTCGGCAGTTGTTAGCGTGACACGCTACCATTACATCGGTCATACCGAGCGTATACTCCATTTATCGATGGAACATTCCGTCCACGTGCGTCCTCGTGGACGGGTTAAATAAGGTTAGGCTCGTTATGTTAGGTCAGGCTCATAACAGTGTTAGTGAAATGTTCCGTCGATAAAATTAGTATAGTTCCGGTGAAGGCCCATTTGGAAATTGATTGTACTTGTTCACTTGGCAAAATTCAGAACTCCTTCATCGCTTTTGAAATTTCCATCGCGGAAGAGAGTTCTGTAACTTGTGTAGTGCAACGACTATAGAAAGTGTTACCAAAGTTCACTTTCAGACTAGGATGTCCTTTTTTAAAATGAAATGATTCACGAGGCCAAATTTAGACAGCCAGTCCTTGCGTGACCCTATGATCATTGGACGTGAATATTGACAGAACTAACGGGCTACGACTGATTTCTTGCTTCTGCAGGTCCACTGTCGGTGACGAGGGGGCACGACGCGCATTCACCGCTGGAGCCGCGCCCGAAACGCGTGCGTCGGCTGAGCTCGGAGGACGAGAATCATGAGATCGAGAAGGCGGAGCTTACTTACTACACGCAGAGCCCCGCCTCTTTGTCCGGGCATGCGTGGCACGCAGACCTCGACCACGGTGGGTTGGTTGCGCCTAACGTTGTGACTGCTCAGACAGCAGTTTCCCTCTCATCCGCGGTCGCAGCACCATCTTCCAGCACCTACTTGTTACCTCACACTCCTCCTCTTCACAATTCTCAACACTCACTCGGTACTTTCTCTTCTTCTCTCTTTTATTTGAAGAGTTTCTTTTCTTTTTGTTTTTTTTAATGGTCTTGGTTTTTCATTTCGTTTTGTTTCGTTTTTGACTTTTGAACCACTTTTGCAACCCTTTGCATTTTGGCATCTTTAATGTGACACGGATTTGCCCTAACAGGAAACTGGACAATGAACCAGTTTTTGTTACCAGAGACGCGTTGGAATCAAATTTATCGAATGTTTTCGCTAAAATATTTCGATATTACATTTTAAATAAAATTAATAAAAAGCTGTGCCGAACGTCATTTTGCCATTAACCTATTAAACGTCACTTTTTTCACTTTTAGGCGCACCCATAAACGATATAACTTGTCGATAACGCTTAAGAGGTTAAAAATAAATCTCGAGTGTCTTAACCTCTTAACTGCGCTATTTTGGCGCTATGCATATATTTTATTTATATATATTATATATATATATATATATATATATATATATATATATATATATATATATATATATATATATATATATATATATATATATATATATATATATATATATGGCTTCGAGTTTTCCGCAGTTAAGTGGTAAAGGAATAAGCATTTACATTTTGTTGTTATACATGCGTGTTTTTATATCCTCAACTACGAGGGAAATTGACCAGTTTCCTCTTAGACTATATTTTAGCACACAAAATATATATATATTATATATATAAAGTTACCTCAGAGTAGTGAAAAAACTAATAGGTAAAGTTATTGGATAACATTGCGTATTCCCGTTTGCTATATTTAAACTTATGAAAGCTCTTATCCAATCATTATATTAGAAACCGATTACCTAACTTCTTCGCTAGTTCCCAAATGTCCAGATTGACGCGTTGATTAAGGGATTTGATACTTAGTCGAAGAGACTTCAAAATGCACCATACAGTGGTACAGAGGCATAAATTTTAGTTAAATGATGGGTTTAGTGTTATATCGGTTTACCATTATAGAGTACTGCATAGGTTACCGAGGTCGCGGCGTAATTCTCGCGAAATCTGAACTAAACCGAAGTTCCGAAGGTTCAGCAATGTTAAGTAAAATTTAATTGATTTTAATGGCAATGTGAGAGTTAAAAATACTGTGGACTCACGAATACATATGGGAGTTATATATTTTAATACTTTACATTTTAATTAAGGAGGAATGATAGCTTCAGTGGATCTATTCCGCTATGATTCCAATATTATCATTATCCCTTATTCGCGCGAGGTAATAATATAACTCGTATACAACGGCAGGTATATTATATTCATTATTAGTTAAATTCTGATATAATAATAATAATACAGTACTTTTCAATGTATAATTATTATAGAAATAAAGTCTTTTAAAAGCGAGTTTCAGGAAGATTTTAATATTGTGGATTTAGCGAGACTCCTCCTCCGCGTGGGTAAAGAAGAACGTATAGTAATTAGTTAAAGACGCTCTTAAACCTTTTAAATTCAGTTACAAACATTGGTTTAAGGATAAAAAATATAGTTCAAAGTACTTTGATATCTTAAGTATTCAAGTTTTCAAAGTTTTCAAGGAGTACGAATGAAATAATGTAGTAAGGTTTAAAGTTTCAGAACGGCTTTTAGATTTGCTTTTAGAAGACGAGCGAAGCGTTAAGTTTATATCGCGCTCGTTCAAAGTACTTCGAATCGATATACTATTTAAAAAGAGGTATTGCCCCTTTATCCACGAAGAAGAAGAAGAAAAAAAGGAAGAAGAAGAAGAAGAAGAAGAAGAAGAAAAAGAAGAAAAAGAAAAACTTTCAGTATCGAGAACACATTTACATTTTCGAAGTTATGAATTAGGTGTGTCTAATATCGAAGTACCAAATAAATTCCATAAAATAATTTAAACCTTCTTTTCAGAACTAATTTAAATACTTTGACGATTTTTAATTTTGAAACACTTCAAAATTATAATTTTAAGTTTGAAAATTGCATTTTAGCCCCAATATTTTAGGATTTGCGAGTGTTAAAATGTTGGTTATGCAACATTTCAAGATTAGCAACAGTTTTTAGAATGTAGAATTTCAAGATTTTTAGAATTTGCGCCGTGCTAGAATTTAGGATATGCCGCATTTTAGAATTTGCAACGTTTTAGAATTATGATACGCGACGTTTTAGGATTTATTTGCAACATTGTAACGTTAAGTTGCGAGGATTTGCATGCCATAATTTCATTAGAGTGAGCTTTGCTTTGAAGCAAAAAAAAAAAAAAATTTGACTGAAAATGATGCAAGCACTTTTAACCGATTTTGAAAATGAGGATTTTCAGCATGTAACATATTTAAAGACTCATTTGAAAATAAAATTACACAAAAAAAAATTTGACATTTTCGGCATTTCGTATACCATCCTCGAGTCATACCAGGGAATTCTAAGAAATTGCTACCACAAATAATGTTCTTATAACGTGATTTTATTTTCAAATAATAATAATAATAATAATAATAATAATAATATTATATAATATATATAATAATATATATAACTGCGTTTTCTCTGAGGAGTTTTACTTTTTTATAAAATGTTTTGTAATTTGAGTGGCAAATGAAAGCCATTCATTATTAACCATTTAAAATGTCTTTAAAACGTAGTATTTTTCCATTTGATCCTCACCTACCAATTAATTATCTCTGGCATATGCTTCGTTCAAGAATGCGACAGTTAAAAAGTATTATTATTATTATTATTATTATTATTATTATATATTATTATTAATAAACTGACGATTAAATTAATATGTTTCTTTTGAGAGTGATTAATAGACAAATAATAATGATAATTAACGTGGTGTCCATTCTAACGATTTGAATATAAAACACTCGTTAAAATCCATTTTAACAATAACCCTCTTTAATGGAAATTCTTTCAAATTTTTTCCTCCTTCGAAATAAAATTTTTACCCAGCTTTTTTGAACCACGAATACCCAATACCAAATACTCATCTACTCATCCGTCAAATTAATCCTATCCCTACGTCGTTTATAGAACGTTTCTAGACGTCTTCTACGTTTATGAACGCTTCGTAAACGTACGTACGTACGTTCGCTTCGTGTAGGCATCTCGACCTATTTAGACGATTAACCTATTTTCCCCCATTCTCCGGTAGGTCCCCCCTCGGTGCACTCCCCCCACCTAGTGCACACGGCGGGGAAGGCGTCCGTATCCGTGAGCACCACCCCACTTCCCCCCCTCGCAAGGGCAGGGTCAGTGGAGTCCCTTTCGGGGCATGACCTCAACACGAGGGGCGTATCCCCGCACCCCAGAGAAGGTAAACAACTATGTAGGGATGAAGACCCTGCCTGAATTTAGGGAACCAGTTGGTAGGGTAATAATAATAATAGTAATAATAATAATTGAACTAATTTAACTAAATTAGTAAATAATGTAATTAATTTAATCGATAACTAACACTTATTAGTTACGCATTAATATAAATTTATAGATAAATGATCAGAACTGTATTCGAATTGTATTGTATGAACCGCGACACGCACTATTTAGTTAACTGCACATTCCTTTAGTTTCATTAATGCTAACGAATTAACTGTTTAAAATATAACCGCGTATCCTAGTCACTTTTTTAACATTTAAGACTTTTGAAATAAGTGGAATAGGGATTTTAGCAGTAAAGACGATGGTAATCGGCATGAATATTTATTTTTTGTTCCCGTTTCATGGCTCTCCCTTCATCCCTGTTCCCTTTTATGGGCTTGGCGACCTTTGATTTAGAAGTCTTGTTTAATGTATTCTCGTGTTTTGTATTAAAGGAGTCTTTGGTTTTAAATGTTCAGCGCATGTAGTTACGGACTTACGGAATCGTTACAATTACGGTTGTTCTTAACAATTTACAGTTTAATTAATTATAAACTAATGAATGACTCCCCACCAGTACAGTATTCCGGAAGAGAAGTACTGTACAATGCGTAACTATATTATTATACAAACATTAATATTATTCCTTCATCCCCGCAGGTAGTTGGACCGTTCTCCCCTCCATGACCCTTAGTGGTGGGGTAATGAGTACCACCACTTACTACCCCGATGCCCAGGGCCCACCATCTCCCACCAAATACGAGAATGGGCCCGACACCTTCTCGGAGTTCGTTACTCTAGTGTGCCAAGAGTCCCAAAATACTCCTCACCACACGCAGGTAAAGCGTCAAAACGAGTTCGGTAATTCGTAATTTTAAATGAGGTTTATCATTTATAGTTTTGGGCAGCGTTACGGCCACGTTGCAACACCACCGCTTCCCGTTAGATCAGCATGGTTAAGCGACGCTGGGTCTAAGCAGCAGCAGCAGCAGCAGCAGCAGCAGTTGGATGGGTGACTCTTCCGCGTTCGGATGTTGATCCGTAGATTTTCGGATCCCACGTATAAAGTTGTAGGTCTTTTCCGTCACACGACCTTTGCCGTCACGAAGGAGGTTAAACAACACCAGATATTGAGTGCTGTTGATAGTTTCTGAAAGAGTCGTACGCAATTAATCCCATACCACGCTTATACAGACAATTCTCGCTAAAATCATAAATATTGTATTATATGACACGAAATGAATTTGTTTTGTTAATAAATAAGAGCATCGAGTGTTGTGTTTCAATTTGTGGATAAGAAGTTCTCGTACAAAATATTGAAAATTAATCTACAGTTAAAACTCTCCATGCGCGCGCGTAATTCGTTCGACGAAAGTAAGAGAAAAAAAAAATTCGAGTTTTGATTCACTTTTTGCACATTTTTAATTTTGTAAACAATTAATTAAAGCATATTTGTAAAAGTTGTTAATTGGAATTTGGAATAAAATTAACGTAAATCAAAAAATAATTATTTTGCGTTTCATTTTAAGAACGTTTTCGTTCTAATACTCTTCGATGTCGGCTGTTAGGAAAATAAAAGCCTTTTCTTACCCGATTTTTATACGGAAACTACGGTACTGACTTAACTTTATCACGAGGGTCATCATCCGTTGTGGTTCCTAAGAGTGGACGCTAAGCTACCTTTTGTGAAAGAACCCAAACGATAAAAATAGGGTGAGGCAGAAGTAACCGGGCAGTCAATAAGCACTTATTCCAAAGTAAATGTTTATTGAAATTTAGTCACAAATTAAGAAATTACAATGTACATGATACTAGAACAATATAAAGCATGATTAGAGCAAGTGTTCGAAATGCTGACCACGTTCTTCAGTGCATTTAGAAAATCTGTCTACCACAGAATAGCACACACTTCGACACAAATCTTCGTTGATTTCTGCGCAAGAATTCACAATTCTCGTAGTGAGCTGCTGAATGGTCCTTGGTTTTTCAGCATAGACTGAATTCTTCAGCACACCCCAAAGAAAAAAGTCTGGAGGTGTAAGGTCAGGAGATCAAGGAGGATAATCTATGGGACCACGGCGTCCAACCCATCTCTGAGGGAAGTGCTCATCGAGCCAATCGCGCGCAGCGTGGCTGTAATGGGGTGGTGCTCCGTCTTGTTGGAACCACATCTCACGAATGTGTGGCCAGGTTGCCACTTTTGGAAGGAAATTATTGTTGAGCATCGCCACGTAGTTGACGCCTGTCACAGTTTTTTCAAAAAAGAACGGACCGACCAGACCAGAAGCACAGATCCCAATCCAAACCGTGACACCGATGGTGTTGACTTCCTTCTCGAGGATTAGGTGAGGATTTTCACTTGCCCAGTAGACAGAATTATGTCGGTTGACGTGGCCATTTAATTTAAAAGATGCTTCATCACTCCAGATGATCTTTTCAGGAAAGGTGGCGTCCATTGCACAGAGTTGTCGAAAGATCTCACAAAACCACGCGACGGTCATGATCATCTTCGTTCAGTGCATGGAGCAAGTGCGGACGATATGGCCTCAAGTGGGCATCGTGTAGCATTCTTATAATTGATCTTTGTGAGATGCCAAGTTCTTGCTCAGCTCGTCTGGTGGACTTTCGTGGACTACGAGCGAAAGCAACTTCAACAATCTGCTTGTTTTCGTCGGTACAGACAGACCTTGGTCGTCCTGGTCTTGGAAGATTTTCACATGAACCTGTTGATTCAAAGCGTTGAATGAGGCTGGCTACCGCGTCTCTTTTTATTGAACGATCAAATCTTTCTTTAAATCGGCGGCATGTCTCGCTCTTGTTGTCCGTTCGGTAAATTTTTTTTACAATGAAGACACGTTCTTCCATTGTAAAGCGTTGGTTGCTCACCTTTGCCATAATTGGGGCTTTCAAAATTGACCGAAATAAGATGTGTTCACAACCACCAGCTGCGACAAACTGAATTAAACGGTTAGCCTAGCTAGGCTACCCGTTTAGCCTAGGCTATCGGGTGTTACGTAATCGATGCAATTATCGCTAGAAACTTCCAAAGCTGAAACATCAAAAAGCTGCCCGGTTACTTCTGCCTCACCCTGTAGTTTAAAATGTTGTACTTTATTTATTTATTTTTTGTAACACGGAAATATCTATTAAGTTATTAAATATCTATTAGGTTCTCAAATATCTATTAGGTTGTTAATCTTTACTTCTTAAGAATCTGTTCGTGTTTATGATGATGATGATGATGAAGATGATGATGATGATGTTGATGATGTTCATGACCTCAAACTTAACCTTAACTCGTTCGTTACTGTCACTTTTTTAATTTCGTCCCACCTACTTTTTCTTTCTTATTTTCTCTTCTTATTTATTCACTGGTCTACAGCCAAAATGCTTCGGAAATAAAAGTAGTCAATCTTTACTAATTTTGGGTCACTGAATACGAAAATGATGCCTAAAATTGCCAATTGGCTCTATTTATAAAGATATCAGGCAACCCTGCTCCCTACTAACTGGACTGCATCTGTCCCGTAATATGTAGACGCCCGTGACACATCGACGCATTGACTCTACTGCGCATGCGCGTAATTATATTTTTTTATTTTAATAAATTAATGTAAAAAAATATATATATATATACAATAAAGTGTAATTTTAAATTTATCTATTACATTATGTATTTGTAAATTATTTATTAAAAAATAGATTGGATCATTTTAACATATTGCTTCCCATAATGTTTTTGATATTAATATAAATGGAATACTAACCTAACTTAACCTTACCTAATTTAAAATTATTAAAATGCAATGTAATTACATTAATTTATTAAAATAAAAAAAAATATAACTACGCGCATGCGCAGTAGAGTCAAGGCGTCGATGTGCCACAGGCGTCTACATATTACCACAGCATCAGTTCATTCGCGGAAGTCATACAGTGCACCCTTGTCAAACTCTTTTTAGTGTTTGCTTTTGAAACTGAATTTTTTTCAGCCTAATTTGAACAAAGATGCCTCGTAATTGCGTGAACAGTGTAGATAACTTCTGTTATGTTTTGTGGAGAATTGACTTTTGCATCACAAAAGCGTGCTATAACCGCCGTGATTAGGAAAGTGTATCACCTTTATTTTGGCTGTAAGATTGGAGATCAGGACAAGAGCTGGGCCCCACACATATGCTGCAATACTTGTGCAACAAACCTTCGCCAGTGGTTGAATCGGAAAAAGAAATCTATGCCTTTTGCAGTGCCAATGGTGTAGAAGGAACCAACAGATCATGTCAGCAATTGTTACTTCTGCATGGTGCCTCCAGTCAAGAAAGGTATTTGCAAGAAGAAAAAGTGGATTTTACAATATCCGAATATACCCTCTGCTATACGCCCGGTACTTCACGGCGAAGGACTACCCGTTCCTGAGTCCCCACACTCATTCTCCCTGGAGTCAGAGGACGAGGAGAATGAAGGAACCTGCGAAACTTGTGAGCCTTCAACTTCACAAGACCCTGAATTTGTTTATAACTTGACATTTTCTAAACCGCACATGATAACTCAGAACGAATTAAACGACCTTATCAGAGCTTTAGAACTGCCAAAGAGTAAGGCAGAGCTGTTGGGCTCCAGATTGCAGCAGTGGAATCTCCTCGCTGAAAATGTTAGAGTGTCTAAGTTTCGTGACCGTCAAAAAGATTTTGTCCCATTCTTCATCATGGAAGGTGACCTTGTAGCTTGCAACGACATCGATGGTCTGATGGCAGCTCTCAACATTATTCACAATCCTGATGAGTGGAGACTTCATTGATTCATCGAAGTCGTACTAGGACTACAGCTGGGATACACAAAGTATAGGACTTTATTCTATGTCAAAGGGATAGTGGGGCTAGAAGTTGAAGACCTTCGTAACTTGATACAGTTTTGCCGGCATTTTACCTAACTCTGCGAGGCAGCCGAGAGATTAATGATATTGATGTACTAAGTTCACGTCTGGCAACGTTCCTCTTCTTTCATTGGGCTAATGTATAATAATAATATATATTTTTATGTCGAATTCGACTACACAAAAGTATTGCTGTTTTCTGTGTGAATGGGATAGTCGAGCTAGGACTTCTCATTACATCAAGAAGGATTGGCCACTCCGACACTCATTGGGACCTGGAACAAAAAATGTTCAGTATCCTCCACTTGTAGAATGGAGCAAGATTATGTTACCACCCTTACACATCAAACTGGGTGTCATGAAAAATTTTGTTAAGGCTATGGATAAAACGGGGGCAGCTTTTAAGTACCGCGGAGGTAAATTCCCAAAGCTCAGTGAAGCAAAAATCAAGGAGGGTGTATTTGTTGGTCCACAGATCCGCGAGCTTCTTAGAGATGAGGAGTTCGACCGTATCGTAGGTGGTGAGGAGAAGATAGCGTGGAATGCTTTCCGGTTAGTAGCAACCAATTTTCTCGGAAATACCAAAGCTGACAATTACAGGGAGCTGGTGGAAAACCTGCTGTTGTCCTATCAAAAAATGGGCTGCAATATGTCTTTAAAGATACATTTTCTCCATTCGCACCCGGAATTTTTTCCGGCCAACTGCGGAGCAGTCAGCGATGAACATGGTGAACGTTTCCACCAGGATATCTCAGCGATGGAGAAACGCTACCAGGGGAAATGGAGTCCATCATTGTTAGCAGACTACTACTACTACTGCTGGACAATAACAAGAGATGCTCCAGAAGTTGAATACGAGAGACAAGCAAAGAAGCGACGGGTTGAATCAATATAAGTGACTGCATTATACAGGTATGTTACTAATATATGGTATACATATACGCAAAATGTGTAACTTAAATTTTCTTGGAAACTGTAGCCAATCGACTGTTTTTATGGCCATATTCGTTTTCAGCACCCCAAAATCCATAATAGGAAACACATTTTATCTCCGAAGTGCAAACTTTTTCAAAATTTGTAGACCAGCGAATTATTTGTTACATTTTGTACTTTTTTATCTTCCTTCTTTTTCTTCTTTTATATTTACACTCTTTCCCATTGTCTCCGTTCCTCGTTTTGAGGGATTCATCTTTTTCGTTATTATTCGGAGAAAAATGCTTAGTTACGACAACCAGAATACGTAGTCAACTATATTTCCTATTATGTTTAATTCAACCATACTCTCATTCCGCGACCACGCTCATTTTTCTGGTAATAAACCTAAATGGTTCGAGATTAGCGAATAAACTGATTGGCGGAACCGAATATTTTTCTCCGTTATTATTATTATTATTATTATTATTATTATTATTATTATTACCATTATTACCATTATTACCCGTCTTTCTTATGATTTACGTTTTGTATTCTGACCCTCAGCAACCGTCCCCACCCGGGGGGTCGCGTAGTCCGTCCAAGTTGCAGAGTACTTACTACACCACCACGATGCTCCCCCCGCCACCGCCACCCCCAATGGCGCGCCCCGTGGCCATCATCCGATCCACAGGTAACCCCCCATCGCAAAAAATTCAAAATTGGGACCAGTTTCACTCGGAGAAATTAGGTAGGAACAATGAACAGGCGACATACGTTTAGTGGTTTACGCCTTTTTTGTTTTTTAGTTTTAAGAATTTGTAGGAATTTTTTTTAATCAATAATTTTTTTGTCATTTTTGTTATTATTATTATTATTATTATTATTATTATTATTATTATTATTTTCTGTTGAGCTTTTACTTTAAAATGTATCTTTTTTCATGTCAGTGTTTCCTTACAGAAGAAACTAATAATGAAATCGTACAATTGGACGGTTCAAGGCTAGATAGAGTGAATTGTTGCGAGAATATTAAAATTATTTTCTTTTTTCGCGGGTGATCCGTATACACTGATCATTTTGTAAAGCGTCGATTGATCGAGTAGTTATGCCTGAAGCGTTACTGAGACGTTACGAAGTGAGCTCTGAACATCGATCACGTATTGATAAAAAAAGAAAGAATTTTAATATTTTTTCAGATAGATCACTGTGGCTTTAAACCGTCCGATTAAAGCGCCCTTTTATTTATGCTTTTTGATGTACATTTGGTCTAAATACATCAGTATTGATGAAAATTTAAATCAAAGGTTTGTATTTGATTCTGTAGCTATATCTTCATTATCCCAATTTTCCCCCACTTCTCAATCTACACGGTGGCAAACAATGATTGCCCCCCACCCATGCACAGATGAAACTAATAGAGGTACAAAAAAAATTGATTGTTGCATCTTTTAGACAATTTAATTCTACGTCTAAACAAAACCACTCAGTAGTTGGTGTTGCCTCCTTGTGCTTGGCGGACGGCTTCAAGTCGGCAAGGGTAGGAGGTGAGGAGAGACTCAAAAAGGTCAGTGCCGTACTCAAGATTTCGGAGGATTGTTTCGATGTGCTGCTCCATGGTCCGGCGGCAGAATCGTTCAGGATCCATCCTGAAAGACCGAGTGGAATCCCCGATGCTTGCTAAACCACCAACCACCCGATTCTGCCGCCGGACCATGGAGCAGCACATCGAAGCAATCCTCCGATTTCTTGAGTACGACACTGACCTTTTCGAGTCTCTCCTCCTCACCTCCTACCCTTGCCGATTTGAAGCCGTCCGCCAAGCAAAGGAGGCAACACCAACTATTGAGTGGTTTTGTTTAGACGTAGAATTAAATTGTCTAAAAGATGCAACAATCAGTTTTTTGTACCTCTATTAGTTTCATCTGTGCATGGGTCGGGGGCAATCATTGCTTGCCACCCCTTACTTCGTTTCAGTGGATTGCAGAGGGCATTTTTTTTCCTCTCGTTTTTTTAAGCTCTTCCACACTTCCTCCACGGCTTGCTTCTCCTTCTGCCATACGCTTCAGCGTTCTTTTCCTCCACGCGCGTCTTTACCACCAGTCATTCTTACACCGGAAATAGATATAAATTCGCCAATTTGTATTCCATTCAGACCCCCCCAGTCCTTCACTTTCACTAAAATTCGACTTAATATTATCTTACCCATTCGCACTGATACCCCCCCGAGGCTATAGTTGGTGCTAGCGATTGCTAGTTTTTACCAGTAACTGTAGTGTTGTTACTGCCAGTAACTATATATCATAGTTCCTTTTGTATACTTCTTGCATTTTCTTTAAATCTTTTTCACGCTTCGTACAGTTAGCCGAAAAAGTTTTGTCTCTTTCTTTCATAGTGTTTGTTTCGCCTTTAAAAAACAAACTGCACTCACTCTCTTCTCGTAAATCGAGAAAAATTGCCCTCTCTAAAAACAATGACAAAACTTAATTGCGTAACTGTACATGTTAATAGTTTTCATTTTCTTAAAATGCATTTTATTTTATTAATTTTGCTTAATATTTCTATTTTTACTAAATTTAATTTTTATTAAAAACTTGCGTTTCATTTGTTACTATTTATTGATGTATCATATGCGTATGTTTGTAAGTATCCTAAGTTAATATACAGGGTGATAAATTAGTGATGGGACGATACCAAAATTTTTAACGATTCCGATTCCGATACCACTAAAAAGTCTCGATTCCGATACGATTCTCGATTCCGATTCCGATTCTCAATATTTTTAAATATAATTCTATACTTGTTTTTCTGGAAATTGTCATATTTTACTCTGGTAAGATTAACTATTTACATTATGAGTATGGTAATATAAATTATAAATTATAATAGATTGGTTTAAAAATAAAAATCAACCGTAAGTTGTAACAATTCATTTTAATCTTCTTGATTACACATCATGGATATACATGTTTTAATGTATAGCTACAATACAATAAAAATAAAATTTGTTATCCTCTTTCATTTAAATTTTAAAGTTTACATTGCAAAACTGGTTCAATTAAAAATTAAAGAATCGTTTTAAGAATCGGAAATCATGGTACAATTCTCTCGATTCCGATTCCGATTCCGATTCCTGAAAAATGCTCGATTCTTCCGATTCTCGATTCCGATTCCGATTAATCGTCCCATCACTAGTGATAAAGAAAGTGTTCCCAAAAAAATTTAAAAAAAATTATTTCTGGGAACACTTTCTTTTTATCACCCTGTATTTTTGAATAAATACAAAAACCTTTTCGGTTTACGTAAATAAAGGTAAGTTCCCGTAAAAGGTTTTATAAGTTAAGCTATACCCAAATTTTTGTTGTTGATTCATCACATTCTGATATTTGTGCGCATTCATAATTTAAACGAAGTATGAATAGTTAAGCATCTGTTTATATAGAGCACCATTCGGCCCGTACGCCCTCATTTTAGGCTACGAATAGCTCCCGGCAGCATTGCCAAGCGAATAAGAGGATCAAAGTACTGACGAGGCTTTCGTACGTGGTTCATTACCACTGGAAGCGACAATGCTCCGCGTTAGTCTAGTCCAACAAACAGCCATATCCGTATTCAATTGATCGCAATTTTCGTTAGTTCGTATCGCAGACACCCCAGTTATTATTAGTCCCGGTGCATGATTCTTCTTCCGGAGCAAGATGCACCACAATTTCGCGTTTCCTCCTCGAGGCCACGCAAATTTACCCGTATCAATCATAGTTACGCTCGTACTACCTCAGGCTCGCGCTATACAAAGTGGACCAAAAACCACGAGTATCCGCAATCACAAACTGTCCTTTTGTTTAGAATTTTTTTATACATATCCGTAGACTAAATTGAAAAAAAATTGTATTCGTAAACTCAAACTGAATAGAATTTAAAGACTACGTCGTACGGTAGAATAACCTCCAAAAAAATCAAACCCAAAATAAAATCTTGGAAAAACTTTTAATACCAAACCTTTTCCTTGTTTTCTAATTACGATTTCACTATTTCTTCATTACACCTTTTTCCAATCCATTTTATTCTTTCCGTCCTTATTCCTCCTGCGAATATCATTCATTTTTTCCACCACCATTCTCGTTATTACCGTTACTACCATAAACATTATTATTATTATTATTATTATCTTTACTATCATTACCACCATTATTATTATCATTATTATTATTACTATTACTAATATTAGTACAGTTATTATTCATTTTATTATTAATTCTATCCAGAATACCCTCGTTGTTTTCACTCAAGTTCGCTTTCAAATGTTTGATTTTTATTTTCTTTCGACTGTTTTAATTTTGCTTATTGTTTATTTCCGAAACCTTATCGTTCCAGTATCTATCCACGCTCACACTTCCGTATCTCATTATATAACTGTTTAATGTGCCCGAAACAATATTGTATGTACGTAGTTTCATAGAACTGTTCGCCTCTCTATTTTTAATTGTCCTCCGATTTCTATTCCTTAATTATGTTTACTGTCTCAAGTTATTTCCTTTTGCAGTATACCAACTAAGGATTTCTTTATCCTAAACGTTTGTATTGTCATAAAATATCAGTTTATTTTTATTACGTTTATACTCTTATATGGTTCCTTTATTTATATTATGTATATCTTTTTATATATTCTGCACACACACACACACATACCAGAATGCCCGCTGCGCAGCAAAAGCCCCCCCCCCGGAAACACAACCTAGTGGGGGGAACTGAGAGGGCGAAGCGAGTGTCCTACAAAAACCTTTCCTGGTTCTCTCTTAATGGTGCAGATTACCTGAGTCGTTTTATATATATGCAGGAACGGGGGGGGGGGCCAAGGGCGAATGCCCGCAAAAGCACCCCCCCCTCCTCCCCATACAAGAAGAAGAGAGCCAAAATCAAGGTTCAGGGTTTTCGAGATGCCTGTACACTCTGCGTTTGAAAGAATGGAGGTCATAGACAGGGGGAAAGATGGATTGAGGAAGATTGTTCCAGAGTTGACCGGTTCAGTAGATGAAAGATTGAAAATACCGATTAACCCTTGCGTTAGAGTTGGACAGAAAAGGAATAAGAAAGTGTCGAAAGTCTGGTGCTGCGTGCTCTCCTCAAAGGAGGAGGTATGCACTTAGAGAGTTTAGAAGAGCAGTGTCCGTTATAATAACGATAGTAAAGAGAGAGAGTGAGGCAACATTGCGGCGAAGAGAGAGGGATTGAAGACAGTCAGTAAGAGGCGAGGAATAGATGAGAAGAAAAGCCTTTGATTCCACCCGGTCATGTACGGCTGTGTAGGTTGAGCCACCCCATACATGAGAAGCATACTCCATATAGGGGGGGGACAAGACCCCTGTACATAGACAGCAACTGAGCGGTGGTGAAGAAACTGCAGAGGCAGTATAGCACACCTAACTTCTTTGAAGCTGTTTTGGAAAGAGAGTATATGTGATCTTTCCATGAAAGATCACGAGAAAAGGAAACGCCAAGAATGTTAAGAGAAAAGAAAGGATTGAGTTGTATGTTGTTGAAGGTAGGGGATAGTCGTGTGGAAGATTGTGACGAGTAGACAGATGAAGGAACTGAGGTTTTGAGGCATTGAAAGCCACAAGGTTTTCTCTGCCCTATTCAGACATAGCAGAAAGATCAGAGGTCAGGTGTCCCATAGCCGCCCCACGCGATTCATGGAGTGACTGTTGATAGGGACGCTTTGGGAAGAGTGAAGAGTGGAATCATCGGCACAAAAGTGAATACGACAGGAAGTGCGAATGAAAAGCTTATTAATTAATAAAAGGGAAAGAGTAGGTGACAGGAAAGAACTATGAGGAACACCACTGTTGATAGCTTTAGGTGAAGAACAGTGGCCATCTACAACTGCAGCTATAGATCAGCCAGAAAGGAAATTAGAGATGAAGGCACAGATAGAAGGATAGAAACCTAGGGAGGGCAGTTTCGAAATTAAAGATTTGTGCCAGACTCTATCAAAAGCTTTCGATATGTCCAACGCAATAGCAAAAGTTTCACCGAAATCCTAAAAGGAGGATGACCAAGATTTAGAGAGATATGCAAGAAGATCGCCAGTCGAGCGTCCTTTCTGGAAACCATACTGACGATCTGAAAGAAGATTGTGATAAGAGATGTGTTTAAGAATGTTCCTATTAAGGATAGATTAAAAAATTTTGGAAGGGCAAGAAATCAAAGCAATTGGACGATAGTTGGAGAGTTGACAGCGGTCACCCTTCTTTGGGACATGCTAAATGAAAGCGAACTTCCGGTAGGAAGGAAAAGTACCAGATGAGAGACAAAGACGAAAAAATTTGATTAAGCAGGGTGTCAACACTGAAGCACAGTTCTTAAGAACAACAGGAGGAACGCCATCAGAGCCGTACACCTTCCTAGAGTTGAGCCCAGATAGGGCAGAAAGAGCATCTTTAGAAGAGATTCTAATTTCAGATATAATAAAGTCAGAGGGAGGAGGAGATGGAGGAACAGCACCGGAATCGTCCATGGTTGAGTTGGACGCGAAAGTTTGAGCGAAGAGTTCAGCTTTGTCAGGAAAATAGACGGTAACTGAGCCATCATAATGGAAAAAAGGAGGGAAAGAAGAGGGAGTAAAGTTGTTGAAGAGATTTCTAGCTAAGATGCCAGAAAGAACGAGAAGAATTAGAATTGGATAGGTTTTCACGGTTTTTTCTGATAAAGGAATTTTTGGCGAGTCGAAGAACAGATTTTGCATGATTCCTGGCAGAAATATAGTTAAGTGAGAGTCAGGAGTTGGATGGCGACGGTACCTTCTGAAAGACTCCTCTCTGTCATGGACAGTATTAGAACAAGTAAAGTTAAACCAAGATTTTGTTGCATTAGTAGTAGGAATAGAATGTGGAATGTACGCCCCCATTCCCGAGAGAATTACCTCCGTGATGCGCTCAGCACATTCGGAAGGGCCCCGGCCACGGAAACAGTAATCATTCCATGGGAAAGTAGAGAAGTACTGCCTAAGGGCCTCCCAATCAACGACGCCAAAGTGCCAAAGGCACCTCCTCTTGGGAGGATCCAAAGATCAGATTGGAGCGATAGGACAGGAAACAGATATAAAATTGTGGTCGGAGGGGCCCAAGGAGAAAAACGTTTGATAGAGTAAGAAGAAGAAGGATGAGGAGTAAGAAATAAATCCAGAATGGTGGGCGTATCTCCAAGGCGATCGGGGATACGAGTAGGGTGCTGTACAATCTACTCAGGTGATTTAGGATAGAGAAGTTGTAAGCTAGTTCACGAGGGATGTTAGTGAAATGGGAGGAAAGCCAAAGGTAGTAGTGAACATTGAAATCTCGTAAAATGGAGATTTCAGCAAAGGGGGAGCGGGATAGAATGTATTCCACTTTGGAAGTAAGGTAGTCAAAGAATTTTGGATAGTCAGTAGAATTAGGAGTTCTAAAGATAAACAGCGCGGATGTATTTATTTTGAGATTGGCACGTAAGCCGTAGCCAGAGGGTATAGAATTCAGGAAGATTCGAGTTCAGGAATACGTGAACGAGTTAGTTAAGGTCATATTGTGTACATATACGCCGCAACATTCACCTTTGTAGTGAAATTGAGTAAAGAGAGAAAGTAAGAGAGTACAGAAAAGGGATTGCTGTCAGTCGTCTCAGACACCCGAGTTCAGTGAGGAAAAGAAGATGAGGTTCGGAGGACGAGAGGTGGTCTTCAATAGATTGAAAATTTGAGAAAAGGCCACGAATGTTGCAGAAATTAATGAAAAGTGAATCAGGCAGAAGCCCAGAACATCTCGACAGTATCGACAGCGGGAGAGCCAAAACGGGCGACATTTATGGTTCCCTCCCCGTGGAACATCGAGGCTCTTGATGTTGATGCCATTTTCATGATATATATATATATATATATATGAAACTTGTGGGGTTAGCAAATACAGTAGTTGGTTTAGAAGTTAGCCCAAGATTTCATACAAAATATTGGATGAAGGGAGGAAAGCAAAGTTTTGTTTATTATTTGAGGACACAAATTGAAAATTGTGTTGCCTTTTCAGTTAATATTTCTGATGTTGGTTTCATTTTGTTACACTTCTTATTTTCAAGTATTCCAACCATTTCCTAAATGATCGATATTAATGACTGTCATAAATGACTTCCCCTAAATTTTTATGGATTTATTTCAATGCTGTAAAAATATTCAAACCTCTTACCATATACTTATGGTACTTTATGAAAATACTCTTTATTAGTCATTCTCTTTACCACTTACGCGCGACAGTGTGACTGGTATTGATGTCAGACGGCGGCTCTTTTACTCAATAAATGATATGTGGAACATGACGCATTTGGTATTGGCCGTTATCGGATTTATTTTCTTTAAAACGAATACTTAGCGGTCACTTTACGATTTTTATTTATACGTTTCAGTCCATTGTTACTCTCTCTCTCTCTCTCTCTCTCTCTCTCTCTCTCTCTCTCTCTCTCTCTCTCTCTCTCTCTCTCTCTCTCTCTCTGCGGGAGTGTTCACCAGGGAGGACACCCGCGTCGTCCCTGAGCCAGGCGTCAGGCACGAAGGTGCTGTCCTGGATAGTGTTCTGTGTACAGCGACAGTCGTTGCCGATAGAATAGACAAACTGAGTGCGTTTAAGGCTCCTGGGCCAGACCAGTTCCTCCCCAGAGTCTTGCGGGAAGTGCGCGACCAGGTGGCTCCCCACCTGGCTACAGTCTTCAACAAATCGTTGGAGACGGGCCAGGTGCCTGGTGACGAGCCAACGTGACGTGACCTCTATCTTTAAGAAAGGGGATCAGGAAAGTCCAGGTAACTATCGTCCCATTAGTCTCACTTCGGTTGTAGGTAAATTATTATTGGAGGAGATAATAGCGGATAGGATCGTTGACCATTTGGATTCCTACAAGCTGCTTGAGGACTCCCAACATGGGTTTAGACGGCATAGGTCGTGTCTCACCAACCTGCTCGAGTTTTTCCATGTCATGTGGAGAAAGTATGATAAGAGTAGGGTGATTGATATACTTTATCTCGACTTTCAGAAAGCCTTTGATAAGGTACCTTACCGCCGGCTAATAGCCAAAGTCCGCGCGCTGGGTATCGGTGGGGAAGTAGGTAGCTGGATTGAAAACTGACTGAAGAATAGGCGGCAGAGGGTTGTAATTAAATGGACTAACTCGGGTTGGGCCTCGGTTATTAGCGGGGTTCTTCAGGGTTCCGTTTTGGGGCCACTGTTGTTTATCATTTACATAAACGATATCGACGCTGGCATCATCAGTAGGATCGCCAAATTCGCTGATGACACCAAGCTTGGGGCCAATATTGGGACGCCCGGGGCGATCGAGCAACTGCGTGCGGACCTACGTAGTATAGGAGAGTGGTCCGAAAAATGGCAAATGCCGTTTAACTTGGATAAATGCAAGGTCATGCACATTAGCTACGCCAATCCCAAGTCGGACTTCTCCATGTTGGGGAGTAATATCGAGGCCACTGATTTGGAAAAGGACTTGGGTGTACTAATTAGCAGTGACCTTAAGTTTACCAAACAGTGCGTAGAGGTGGAAAAGAAAGCCCAGAAGCTGTTGGGTTATATCAGGAGGCAATTTCGATTTCGGAACAAGGAGGTTGTGCTCTCTCTGTACAATTCCCTGGTTGGGCCGCACCTGAAGTATGCTGTGCAGTTCTGGTCGCCCACCCTCAGGAAAGATATTGAGAGGCTGGAGCGAGTGCAGGCGAGGGCCACAAAGTTAATCCCTTCCGTTAGGCATATGGGCTACAATCGACGCTTACGCGCCCTGAATTTGTTTTCGCTGGAAACTCGGAGGCTGCGCGGTGAACTCATCGAGGTTTTCAAGCTCTTATACGGGTTCAACGATGTCAATTTCAAAAGCATGTTTAGTTTAAATGATAACTCAACTCGCAACAATGGTTGGAAGTTGGATTTGAAACGGTTTAGTACTAGTGTGTGTGGGAATTACTTTACCTATAATCTGTGACACGTGGAACAGGCTACCTTCAGAAGTTGCGAACACTTCCTCTGTGGATCAGTTCAAGAAAAGGTTAGACCGAATCTTACACACTATTTGAGGGTGTATGAATTTTTCCCTGGCACCCGTTGCCATTGGTACCTCCTCGGTATGGGCCGCAAGGCCTTTTGAGGTACTTCTTTTCCTTGTAATTCTCTCTCTCTCTCTCTCTCTCTCTCTCTCTCTCTCTCTCTCTCTCTCTCTCTCTCTCTCTCTCTCTCTCTCTCTCAGTCCGTAGCTTGAAAACAGTCATTATTATTCATTACAGTCACAAGTTTATAAAAAAAAAACCCTCGTTTTCGTCGTTGAATTTTTAAATTGTTTTTTCTTTCTTTTTGTGTTTATCAAGTCTAATTTCGTTTGAAGGAAGTACTGCAAATTTTAGAAGCTATTTCTCGCATTGACACTTTATTTTCATTTAATTTTTCATTTTCATTTTAAATTTTTCATTCTCATTTTTCATTTTCATTTTCATTAGCGTTAACATTTCACGCAAAATGTGAGAAATGAATTACAACTGCTAATTACTACTAATTATATTATTAAAAGGGAACGTAGATGCGTTAAAGGTAAAAGCTTTTTTTTACCGTTAATTAAAGGTTAAATCGGTTTAACGAGTGTATGTTTTCCTCCGCAGCTGACCTCGGTCCCTCTGACGAGTCACCCGGATCAGTGTCCCCTCCCCCCCATGGCCACAACAGCACTCCCAATGGGGGCGAGCAAACGGTGCTATCCGAGGTATCTCCCCCCGACCACGGGAGGGAGATGTCGGACGGCCTTAGCCCCCCTCCCCCAAATGCTTCATCAGCTCCCCCTGTTTCCCAGGTAAGAAGGGTTCTTAAATATTAACTTAATCTAAATAAATTACCATTTAAATTAAGTTAATTAAACTTGAACTGGGATGAACTCAATCTGAGTACAGTAAACATTAACACGCACTGACTGACGTTACCATTTTTTTTGTCAACTTCTTCGGTAACCCGAGTTAATTTTAACCGTGTGTCTAAACTAAGCTAATCTTTTACAAATAATTTATTTATAAATTAATTTTATATTTGATAATTTTAGTTAACCGAGTTAAAATACTTCTTTAATTACGTTAATTAATAATTTACCCCAAATTATTATTATTATTATTATTATTATTATTAATTATTTCATTAAAAGTACTCGCCCCAAGACTCGAATTTAGTGCCACTTATGCCCAATCTCCTCTGGCGAGTTAAGAGACTTCCCACTTAGCATTCGTAGTGACGCTTAATTTTTAATGTATTTCTACGCTTCATCAAACACTTCCTTCAAGTTAAATTTAAAAAGTTTTCCTTAAGTGGGTTCTATCGCAAATTATTTTCCTTTATACCTCACACCATTTACTGTATGTCGCAATTTCTGCCCCCAATCACAGATGTAGTTATTGAATTAGCCTAAAGATAATCCCGTCACAAATAACGTTTCCTACGTTCATTGTTTGTCATCATCAAGTCGAATTAAATTATATATATATATATATATATATATATATATATTATGTTGAGGATAAAGGAAAATTTGTTAATTTTTGAAAAAAGTGAAAGGAACGTCGTTAAGAGAAGTGAATCTGATTTATTCCTTTTAGTTTTTAATTCGACTTGAAAAAAATTGAGAATTATACATCGTAACGTTATTATTTTTTTAAAGCTTTTATTACTGCTCCATCTGTTGTTGCTTTCTTGCGTAATGTTGCAGTTATTGATTGTAAAGTTGCGGAAATAAGCTCGCTGAACGAGTGAAAATCTATGGAAAAAATACTGAAAAATCGAACATTCCAGAAAATTTCATTATTAATTGGAAATATAATTTAACCATTAAAAACAATTGGGCGACGAATACACCGTCACTCCAGTTTGTTGGTCAGTTATTTTCTTTTTATTGGTCTCATCAAAAGCTCAACCAATTAAGAGTTTTTTTTCATAATTATGAAATTTTCAGTAATTTTTCAATAGTTTTTGGATTTTTTCGGAAACAAACTTAATTATGAAATTGAAACGGAGCCAGTTTGTTCTTTATTTTTGAAACCGATTCTCATTTTTATTTGTAATGTTATTTTATATAAAGACTTTTTCTCCTTATTTTCCTCTCCTTTTGTAAACGTTCCGCTATAGCCTCATTGAGACGCAACATGATTCCGTACTACGTTCGGTTGTGTAAAAATCATGTTTTTCACGTGAAATTAGACCAAAAGTTACAAATATTTTTTAAGTTGTACTCTTCGTATTTCTGACAAATAGTACGTACTTTCGTTAAACTTTTAAAAACTAAAATTTTAACTTTCTCAAACTGAAAAAAAACAAACCTTTGTGCGACTTTCTTTTAAATTTTAAGTTTCAATAATTTTCAACTTAGAACTACGAGTATAAATATGACTAAAAAATTTAAAATATTTTTATTCTCTCTCTCTCTCTCTCTCTCTCTCTCTCTCTCTCTCTCTCTCTCTCTTTTCTTTGCTTACATTGGAGGAAGTTAAAATCGTTTGAAAAGCAAAGTCGTGACGCTTTTATTTACAAAACTCGTACAATAAATACAATATAAAATTTTTTGGCCTTCCAGTTTATATTGTGTGTTTTGTTTACTTTGCATTTTGAGTATGATTACCAGACATTGCATATTCCGCCTTCATTATACAAAGCTAAATCCTAATCCCTAATTTAAATAAAAATAAAAGCCAAGATTTTATATATATATATTATATATATATATATATATATATATATATATATATATATATATACAGTTTGCTATGTTTGGTTTTCGTCTACAGTAACTTTTAATCCATTTTTTGATTATTTTGATTTTGAGTTTTGCTTTTTTTTTTGTGGTGATTCGATGTTTGTTCGTTCGTGTGTTGCTTACAGGACGCCCCCCTTAGCCTTGCTACCACCAGCCGCTCTGAGCCCCCCCATCACCATAACCCCAACCACCCACTACACCATCATCACCACACCTCCTCTCATCACCACTCGCAACACCATCAGCATGGCCAGGTGAGGATGCCCTCTCGAGTTTTTATTTTATTTATTTTTGGATTTTGTATATATAACATTAGCATCAGTGGATTTGATTTGAAGACATACACTTAAATAATACTACAGTCGAATGATGAACGACACCCTCTACTTTTGTGGATCAATTGAAAAGCTTAACCCCACTAGAAGGTTTGGACAGCCCCCTCTCATCTCTTTTACAAAATATAAATTTAAAAAAAAAAAATATATATATATATATATATATTATAAGAAAAGAGTGTTAACGTTGAATTTAACGAAACTTTAAAATGTTATTGAATGAAATGACTTCATTTTCTATTTTTACCTTTTAAAAAATGTATTAAAATTGGGGTGCGCACAACACCCATGATGACGTCACTTACGATTCTGATTCTCTTAGAGAATGAGCCTCCGCGGTTACTGCGGAACCACCACAACCGATCCCATTGTTCGAGGATTTATGCGAGAGATAGGATATTACAAAAAAGTAGAATTGATACTACCTAAGCAACCCGCAGCGAGCGAAATTTTTTAGGAATGATTTTTTTTAAAGATAAATCGATGATACGAATGCCAATACGTGAATGTAATAATCTCCCGGTTTATCTATCGTTTCCCTTTAGATCAGCGTTTAAGCAACGTTAGTTCTGTTCAGTAGTTGGTTGGGTGGCCATCCTCTTCGTTCGGATGATGTCCTTTCAGTCGCATGATCTTTATAGATGTTACGAAAGAGGTTAAAGAACCCCGAGTACAGGGTGTCCATAAATTATCTCTACAAATTAAATTTAAATTTAATTTATAAATATAATTTATGGACACCCTGTACTATCATCGATTAAAAATTTGTAAGTATAATTTATTATAATGTATTATCATCAATTAATTAATTATCGGTGTATGTCTTTAAAAACAAAGTCAATTTCTAAGAATGGAAAAGATCTCGTTGAAATTTTCCTATTGAGGATTTACATTTGCCTGAGAGAGCCCACTTAAATCAACCATAAACGGTATTAGTAAATTTGTTTCAGTAACGTCCTCATCTTCTTTTAAAGGAAAAAAATGTCTACCGTTTTGTTTTGTTTTTTAATTTCATTTCGAAAAATGAATGGTTTTCCTCAAATCCTTTTTAATTTAACGATGATTAAGTAGCTCGTATCACGTGGTAACGTCATTATCTTTTATTTATATATATATATATATGTGTGTATATATATATAAACTTCATGTGTTTGTTTTTATTCGATTCGATCCGATATAAGTGAAGAAAATCTTTAAATCAATACAGTGTAAGCAGTGAAGTCCCGTGTGACACGAAGATTTTAAACCATTTGATTCCCTGTTATACTCGTATGTTAAAGTATTGTAGTTTAAAGAAAGGTACCTTTCCTCCCAGAATTAGGTCCGCATAGACACTAACCGGGAAATTACTGGCTCTCTGTTTTCACCTTATGTACCATAAAACGTTGAACTTAAAAACCCAAAAACTATTTAGGTACTTTAACTAGAATGCTTTAGAATCTTTACCATTTACAATAACAATTAACAGTATGGTAACGTATGGTAATTTGTATGGTAACATGCGCCATGAAAGCATTTTTTTTAAGTTAATCTTTTAACCTGAAAATAATGGAATCTTGGTTTATAAACTTAGCTACGAGTGAGTTAAGTGATAATAATCCCTTTAGCATCAAAAACATTTTAGCTAAGAGGGATCAAATATATAATTTTAGTCCATGGCGACTTTTAATTCCTGCTTCAATTTCAATGATTCATTTCAGTTTTTAATTTAGTTTTCAATATATATATATATATATATATATATATATATATATATATATATATATATATACACAGGGCGTCCCAAAAAAATGTATACACACTTTAACAGCTGATAGCTCAATTGATGTTTCTTTCTTTCCAAGTTAAACCCATTAGAATTAATAATGGCAGTCAGACTAAGCTTTGAACAAAGGAAATTCATTCTAAAATGCTACTGGAAGTGTGAAAACGCAGTTGAAGTGCAAAGACAGTTTAGGAGGGAGTTTCAAACAGATCCACCAACGCGACTTACCATCACTCGAATTAGAGATAAGTTTGAAGCCGATGGAACTGTTCAGAATGTCCACAAGAAGCGTTCCGGAAGACCACGGACATCGACAAGCCCCACAAAGCAAGAAAGAGTACTGGAAACGTATCACCAAAGTCCAAGAAAATCTGTGCGGCAAGCGAGTCGTGAGGTAGGAATTTCAGAATCGTCTGTCCAACGCATTTTGAAGCGCTGTCAATGGAAAAGTTACATTCCAAGATTAGTCCATGCTATTAATGAAGATGATCCGGACCGAAGAGTGGAGTATTGCGAGTGGTACTTGGCACGATGTGGATGTGGATTGGACGAAGGGGTTTCGTAGAATACCCTCCGCGTTCACCAGACCTCACACCACTAGACTTTTTTTATGGGGATACTTAAAAGACAAAGTCTACGCTATAAAACCTGCAACAGTCGCTGAATTGAGAGTAGCCATTGAACGAGAATGCACACAAATACCAAACGAAATGTTTCGTGATGTTTGCGATTCCATTGCTTCGCGTTATCAGCAGTGCCTGGACCAGAACGGACGTCAGTTTGAAAACAGGCGTTGACAAAACAATTAAATAATGTCTGTAGATTCTATTACATTTTGAAAATGAAATGTATTTTAATAAACACTGCCTTTATAAGTATTTAAAGTGTGTATACATTTTTTTGGGACGCCCTGTATATATGGCGATGATTTTTCACCTCATTATCCAATTTTTTATTATTATTTTTTTAATATTAAAATTTATCGGAGCATAGAAAGATTTGATGACGAATTTTAATTAGAATTAATGATTATTAATTATATTAAAAAAAATGACCAAATATTTGTTTTTTTAAACTTGTTACTGTTTTTGTTTTTGTTGATTAGGACCCAATTCGAAGAAATTGTAATACCCTTTGTTACCACTGGATTACTCACCAAATATTAACTTACTCTACGTTCGTAAGCAGTAACGTAAGTCACGATCGAATCATTCGGACGGCTGTTAGTTTTGAAGTGGTCGACTTGGAAATTAGTTGTATATTATGAGTGTAGCGCGGGATTGCGCAATTGCTTTCATAGACAGCCAGTTGGATTACTAGGTCTGCTTCTTTTTTTTTCAATGGGAATATACTGGGCCGTAAGGTAGTTTTGGCTCAGTGTATCCGGACTGCCGGAACCGATAGTAACCTGATGATGACACGGTCAGTGATCGGAAGCTCTAAGTCTCGATCCCTTTCTCTTCTCCAGTTCTTCACTTACGCTAGTATGAGCCCCGTGAGCGGTCTTTCTGGGGTCATTTCTCCCACCAGCATGACCCTCTTGACCTCGCCTGGGACCACCCCAAGGTCAACGCCCAGGTCAACGCCACCGACAGTGCCCAGATGGAATGCAGGACCTTTCATCAACTTGGACGAGAACATGGATTACACAACCATGTCCTCTCTCCTCCCAACTCTTCAGAACGACCCCGCCTCTGCGCAGCTCATAGACGATGGTAGGAACTCTTTGCGTGGTAGGGAACTTGTGTACGCATTAAAGACGTTGTTATTTACGCATTCAATTATTCATGAGGTAGACAAAATGCTTATATTGTCACGGACTTATAAATAGAATCGATTACCAAAGTAGGGACACATTGGGTTATAGCATTATATATATATATATATATATATATATATATATATATATATATATAACAAAAACTGCAAGAAATTGAGTACGGATATGGATGTTCTTTTGACTGGACTAACACGGAGCATTGTTGCTTTCATTGGTGATGAACCACGTACGGAAGCCTCGTCAGTACTTTGATTCCCTATTTGCTTGGCAATGCTGCTGTGAGCAGCATGGATGTATGGGCGGAATGATGAATTATGTGAAAAGATGTTTAACTCTTCATACTTCCACTTAAACTCAGTATAAATGCATCGATTAATAAATAAATATATATATATATATATATATATATATATATATATATATATATATATATATATATATATATATATATATATATGTATGTATGTATGTATGTATGTATGTATGTATGTATGTATGTATCCTTACGGAATATCAGTGGAATGATGTTGAAAATGTTTGTCACTTTTACTGGTCTCTGCCAACGGAGGTGGGGCATATCTATCTCTCCCTAACATGTATTCAGATTATGCTGGGTTAAAAGTTATGAATTACCCAATCAGGGGCCATGTTTCATCTCTTCCAGAGGATGACCAATCGGAGGAGTAAAAACATTTTTACACCTAAAACCGAATACTGTTTCGTTAGAATATGTAAAATGGTTACAGTTACCTTATTGTCTAGCGCAGGGGTGGCGAACCTTTTTACAGTCGCGTGCCAAAAATCCACGTAAGCCATAAAAAAAAAAATTCGCGTGCTCACCAAAGTTTATATATATTACACCAAGTTATAAACATTAAGTCTATTATTTTATACTCATTTTTTGGATATGGGCACGCGTGCCATAGGTTCGCCACCACTGGACTCTAGTGTATGGAGTTTATATTTACGTGACACGGAGCTTATTATATATGGGAAGGAAATATTTGTTGGTAGGGAACATATTGATATTTGATACGATAACGAACCTATTTATTTGATGATTTGTCAGTGTTACTTAAATAATCTTGCAATTTTGGTTTTAAATAGAAAGAAAAATAACGCAGTAAAATTCAAGCTTCCTTTTCTTTGATGAATTGATTTTAGAGAAGACCCCATGCTGTTAGGCAAACTAAGTTGTCATTTTTACTGGCACGCGTGAAGTTATCCCATTGTGTATATATATTGTAACGGAATAGTATTGGATTTTAGATGTGAAAATGTTTTCTTTCCTCCGAATGGTCAGCCTTTCGAAGAAATGAAACGTGGTCCCTGAGTGGATGGTTTATAATCCGTAACCCAACGTGATCTGAATACGCGTTAATGAGAAACGTACGGGTGCCGTGCCACCTTCGTAGGCGAAGACTAGTTTTTAAAATGGGTAAGCCCATCAATCGCCCCAAAAAGTGACGAACTTTTTCCAATACCATTCCGTTACTATTCCGTAATGATATATCCATTGGTCATCCCTTTTTGTTTTGACTAGTTGTATTATTTTTCAGATCGATATTTCACCGTAGTGCACACGGCTGATGCGTCTCAGTCCCCGCATACCATTTCAGTATCCGGGGTTGATGCCACCGTGGTTACGGGGGTCCAGGTGCCTTCGGCTCCCGTCTCTCCTTCCATGGGCCCTCACATGGAAAACAGTCCCATAAAACATCCCGGAAATCCCTCAACGCCCTCTAAATCTCATCATCCTTCATAAAGTTGTTGGTGTTTTTCGTCCACTTCAAAAATAGGAAAAAGTCCTTCCAAATGCGATATTGTTTTTTTCTTTTAAGGTTTTTTCTCGCGAATTAAAAAAAACCTTTCCAAAACTGTAAAAAAAAGGACCTTTTAAAAACGTATAAAAGTGAATTTTATTATGAAAAAAAAAAAAACAAGAATGTGTTAACTTATTTAAGTATAATTATTATAACTAAAAATTCGTCCATACTCAAAGGTGCATTTTTTGAAGTTTTTCGAAGAATAATAATAATAATAATTAATAATAATAATAATAATTAAAAAAAAAAACCTTTTTAATATGAGATGTATATATATGGTGCTTCCTAGAAAACCGACAGTGATATAGATTAAAAAAAAAACACCTTTTTTTTATTTTGTTTTTATTTTATTTTTTATTATTATTATTTTTTTGTCAGATTAACACAAACAAAAATGAAACAAGAATTAAGCAAAACTGTAAAACGACTGTGCCAAACTTTTACAAAGAAATTCTTTTTGTTATAAATTAACAATTATATATATATATATATATATATATATATATATATATATATATATATATATAAATAAAATTTGCTATGCAGTTTTTACGTGCCAAACATGTTTTGTTGATGTTGAAAATATTAAAATGGAAGAAGCCAAAATCTACTCTGGAATTGTTCAAATAAATAATAATAATTATTATTTAATACTTGAAAATAATAAATTATTAAATAATAATTAAATAATTAGGCTTCCCTTTCTTAATACTGCAATAATAAAGTGCCACATTAGAGTAGTTTTTAGTGTTTATTGCATATTGTTGCAAATATGTTGCAGCCAGTATGCAGTGGGTGTTACGCGTATAAGAATATTTATTCTAGGAGTTTGTTTTAGTTTGTGCCTCATATATATATATATATATATATATATATATATATATATATATATATATATATATATTTCTTGCCATTTGAGTGGGTAGAAAGCTTTAAAGAAAACATTATTTGTAAACATATAAAAAAATAATGTTTAATTCATGATTTTTGTATAATTTGGTTAATATTAGCATGAAATAATAAATAAATATTAAATTTAAAAACCAAAGTGCTGAAATAACACCCGTTAATTGTAAACGAGCGATTTGCTCTCGTATAAAAGCAGTTAACAAAACATTTAGTGATGCTTTTGGTCTTGCGTGAACTACGATACGTCGTGGCCATGTCGGAACACCGCTTCCTGTTAGATTAGCGAGGTTAGGTGACGTTCGATTTGTTCAATAGTTGGATGGGTAACGCTTTCCTCCGCGTTCGTATGATCGTTCGGATCTCACGTAAAGCTGTAGGTCCCCTCCTTCAAATGGAATATAAAATGCTTTAACTGCTTAGTTAATTTTTTTTGTGTTTATCATATTTTTAAAAGTTATTATTATTATTATTATTATTATTATTATTCATTAAGAAAATATAATTGTGGTTGAGGTGTTATTTAAGCATTTGCGTTTTAAGAAAAATCTATTAGGATGTGAAGTAGACGAAATTTTATTATTTTGACTTTATTAGAATTTCCTACGTTTTAGATATTATTGGAGAGTAGCCGTCCACTTTTCGACTTGTTTAAAAGTTACAAACTTTCTGAAATCAATTTTTACGAGAAAAAGTTTCCTAACTTCACGATACGAACGAATTTTGTTCATTTAAAGATTAAATGAAAATTTTAAACGCGTAAAATTATGTCGGATTAGAAAATAGTCCGATTTTGGTTTCATTCTCTTTTTGTCTCTATTTTGATGTTTTTTAGATTAATTTTTTTCACTCCGTCTTCACTTTATATTCTAAGAACGTTTCGCTTATTTTCGATCGATGTCACTTCAGTAAGAAGGCCAATAATGCGAATAGAAAACTTTTCTACGACACTTTTCTTCCGATTCTGAAATTTCTTGGTCGGGAAATTTAGTTAACAAAAGAGATTCATGCTTATAAATTTTGTTTGTTTTTAAAGTACATCCGATGTTAGCTCTCATCGTAAGTTCGTTCTTTACGAGCTAAAACGTGTCTGAACGTACTTTGGGGGTTGGACACGCAATTATAATCGAAATATCCTCTAATACTCTATATGTAATATATATATAATAATAATATATATATATATATATATATATATATATATATATATATATATATACACACTTGCTTTTACTTCCGCCCGAATTGTTCATTCCGACGAAGGTCAAGTTTGTTGCCCCACCTTAGACCTCCAGCCTAACGTGGAATGAGAACCACGACCCACCACGGATTGTCAGAAATTGCGAAGTCCTGGCCCGGACTCAATCTCAACCCTTCCGATCAGCAGGAGCCCAGCGTCTTAACCACTAGGATACCATTTATCTACAACCAGTTGTTTTGGTATGGAAGGATGAAAGCTGGGTGAGCTGCATGCCGCCTAACATCGCCGGGACTCGAACCCGGGGCCGGTGGATTCGTAGTCAGGGATGTTAACCACTCCACCTCTGAGGTGTATATATATATATATATCAAAAAATGTTTTAGAAAATAAATTTTTCAGGGTATATGTTAAAAATTATGTATTAAAAATTCAAATAGTTTAATTTTGTGGTAATTTTTAAAGTACCTTCATTGGGTATTACAAATAGCATGAAAATATTAAGCATGAGTCTTTTTTAAACCTTTAAATACTGAGTATTTAATAAAGTTTCTTTGTAGCTAAAGACTTAAAATTTTAAAAAATGTCCTAGTCAATGGGCTGTGATTATTATTTCAGTTTTAAAACAGTGTCAAATATTAAATGTAATATGGTAAACAAAATAAATAAATAAACAAATATATATATATATATATATATATTATATATATATATTATATATTATATATATATATCAGTAACTATAATTTTTCTGTTATTATTATTATTATTATTATTATGATGTGTTCAGTTTATTTTGTACTGTTTAAAATTTTAAAAATTGAATTAGGTCTGTTTAGTTCAATAATTTATTGTCTGATTTAATTATCTGATCGTTACAATTGTTAGGGTACCAAACGCCCGTGGTAGATTTAGTGAATAGCCCTCACATTGTAGTCAGGATTTTAGTACGCTCTGATAACTCCACCAATACTCCATGAGAACCAAAAATACTCGTTGGTACTCGGGATAATTGAATGCTTTTGTCTGTAGGAATAGTGTACCATTCTAGCATGAGAATGACTTGATTCGAGTACCATTCTGGCGTGGGAATGTCGCAAAAAGGCTCTTAAATGGAATTTTCATTGGCTACTTTATACGTTCATACCAATTTTTTGGTCTTCATTTGGACAAAAAGGTTAAAAGGCAAATGGGATACGAGTGAAAAATTGTGGTAAACGTTTTTAAATTATTAACAACCAGATAAAGATACAGAATTTTAACAAAACGTAAAACTTCTCGTTTCTTACTGAAAAAATAAAAAAATAAAATAATAATAATAATAATGATTATAATAATTAATAATAATAATAATGAAATATTAGCAGATAGTTTACAATAATATTTGCATTGAACTTCAGTTTGTTGAAATAGTTGTACTTTTTATATAATGTTAATTATTTTTTAGTTACCTAAAGGACTCACACCACACACACACACACACACACATACATTATATATATAATATAATATATATATATATATATATATATATATATATATATATATATTCGTTATCATCTACTTAGAACAGTGGCTCCCAATTTATGGGGTAAATTACCCCACTGAGGTAATGACAACTATTTTGTGGGGTAATGACACGCAATCGAGAAGTTAGAAAAAATAGTATTGTGATATTGTAGAAGTTATAAAAAATAATATTTAATGATTGGGGTAATGGAGCTGAAATAGAATTGGGTTTTGGTTAAAGTTACAAAAAAGGTTGGGAACGACTGACTTACAAAAATAAGGTGTTGTTGTTATTTCAATAAAATAGCGCGTTTACGATATTGCAAATAATTTTTCACCTTTTTATATAATTCCGATGACACTTCCATCACTGTTTTGAACACGTGGTCATATTGGTGCGTTCATACGAATTTTGTAGTCTTTCATCTTGATGTTCGCTTCCTTTTCTGATGTTGTACGTAAAAGCTGTCATGAAGATGCGCAAACACCAAGATTTTAAGACATTACAAACTTCATTGGAAATGGGTCTTTTTTTTTTCGTACAGGGTGTCCATAGAGTCACGCATCATAGGAACGTAAGCAATGTCTATTTATTTATGTCTCCATGAGGCCAAATATGTTGAGGAACATTCGAAGAAACCCGCTTTTTCGTTTACAAACACGTTTTGAGATTGGTGGGAATCATTTCGAACGAATAAATAAAACGAAGTAAATAAGTAAACGACATAAATGTATTTTCCTACGATGCGTGTCTTTATGGACACCCTGTAGATTCGTCAACATCCCTCGCATTAAAATGAGATAAAATTCAAATGTTCACGAGGAAAACATTCAAAATAAATAAAAACGAAATACTTTAACAAATATTCACCCAAATATTTTTTAACGCACTTATACTCGAAAGCAACACACCAATCTTCCGTCAACAAGATTAACGCTTAAAACTTCTTAAACTTATCGAAGCTTCAATTAATAAATGAACACTCCATAATTTAAAGGTCGAAACGTTGTGTATTGTTACTGAGTAAACATAATGTACTAATAACCAAAGCAATAATGAAGGGAAAGTTCAATGCAAATGCAAATAATAATAATAATAATAATAGTTTTCTTAAATAAAACGGTCCCTCCTAAATTTATATAAATGTGTTTTTATATGTATTTTACATATTTAAAATTATGTGACAATGATACTACTCTGATTTAATTAGGCAACATTATTATTATTATTATTATTATTATTATTATTAAACAGCCAACCGTCACAAAAACAGAATTGAACGTGTTTGTTGCACAAAGGTGTTTGTTTAGCTTTGTGAATTATTCTAAAAATTAAGTTTCGGATGTTTTCAGACTAGTGACCATTTTCACATTCATAAAAGGGGCAAAGCATGTCCTCTGATTTATACTGACAACGAATTTTTTTAGTTTTTTTAATTTGGAAGGGTGGGAGGGGAGGGGTTGTAGTAATGTTGCAGTAACTTCTTAACAAATATATATATATATATATATATATATATATATATATATATATATATATATATATATATATGCATTTTGCTACGGATGCTACTTGCTGTTACAACTGCAGCTATGACTAGAATTTTTAATGATAATTAAATTGGAATGGAGATAAAAAATCAAAACGTAAATTATAAATTGAAGTACAAAACTAACTGACGCCGCCTGTATAACTATATGCACCATATATTTAATAACGTATCATGTACGTTTAACATATTTTATTAAAGTGCCAAATTGATTTTGTCCTTCAGGTTATTCTTTTAAGTTATAATTATAATAATAATGAATTCGATAAAAAATAATTAAATGATTGGAAGCCACGCTGATCTATCTGCAAAAATAGTGAAATTCTCCTTTTTTTTTCTTCAGTAGCTGATCTACAGGGTGTCCCGTAAGTCTGGACCCATAGGGAAAAATAATAAAATTACAAAATAGTCCAAAAATTTATTACATAATCTGTTCAAAGTGTCCGCCGTTGTGTCGCACACATAGTTGAAGACGCAATCTCCACTGCGACAGCACTTTCTGAATCACAGTCGCAGAAATTTCTTGACACGCCTCCACAATGCGTGCTTTAAGGTGGAAAATGTTCTGAAGTTTGACCTCGTACACTTTGGCTTTCAAGTGGCCCCACAAATTTAATTCCAGCGGAGTAAGATCATAATAAAAAAATAATAAAAATAATAATAAAAATAATAAAAAAATATATTATAAATAAATTTTTGGACTATTTTGTAATTTTATTATTTTTCCCTATGGGTCCAGACTTACGGGACACCCTGTATGTTCAGAGATCATTACGAAAGAACCTCATTCAACCATGTTCGGAGATCATCACTTCGCAACGCTGTGAGTGAGGAGGTAGTCACGTCTCAGTAACGCCTCAGGCATAATAACTACTCGATCACTGGACGCGTTACAAAGTGATCTACGTACATAGATCAGTAGGGTAAAGGTAACTACCCGAAGCCTAATTTCCTCGCTGTGTGGGGATGAGAGTGTTTCGTGGGTCACCTAAGCCCGAGCATTAACAGTGTGAGTGACCGACCCAACCCAACCCAGGAGCCAGCATCCAGTAGTGAACCCAGAACCTCACCACCCAGAGTTCGACACCGAGATCGAAAAAAAAATAGAAAGGATTTTAATATTTTTGTAAATACAGCATCACTGGTTTTCAACCCTCCAATTATTATGAGGAGTTGAAAATAATTCAGTATTTAAGTGTAGTGTTGGCATTAAAAAAGTATTAAATTAAAGAGTATTTTAGTTCATTAAAAGATAATGCACTGAATCGTTAATATAATAATAATAATAATAATAATAATAATAATAATAATAATAAAGGATTTACATTTAATTTCCAATATTCTGAATAGTTTTTTATTTTCAGTTTTTTATTTTACTGAAAATAAAAAACTATTCAGAATATTGGAAATTAAATGTAAATCCTTTATGAAGACATAGGCTGATATCGACTTTCTAAAATAATAATAATAATAATAATTATCCAACGTCTTCCGACAGTAATAGAATTCTCATTATGTTTTTACTAAAATATTGTTTCGCTTTGTGAATTGAGTCTTCAAGCATAGGTTCTCCTATACCTGATATACTGTACTTTGCCTAATATATTTAACGAAAGTAGCTACTAATAACTAAAAAATAGCTACAAGTATCTGAAAGTAGCTAGAAATAATGGGAAGTAGCTAAATCTATGGCTACATTTAAGAATCAAAGTTAGCTATATTATAATAAAACGCTTCATATGAATGGTGCAAATCAGTTTTTATGTTTAGTAAATTTTTTTATAAGTTTAGCGTAGTAACTTTTTTTCATAAGTTTAGCGTAGCAACTTGTTATTTATTATTTATTTGCAGTAGCTACTTCAGGGAGTCAAGGTTTTATGTAAAATTTAAAAAAAATGTTATATGTTCAGCTATTTTATGTTTACTAAATGAAAAAAATGTTAAGTGAAATATTTTTTTGAATATATATATATATATATATATATATATATATATATATATATATACACGGTGAACCAAAAGTAGGTGGACAGTAGGTTGAATACGGTTTGTGTTATATTATATTATAACTATGGTGTTCATTATAACTGTGGTGTTTGTGTTATATTATATTAAATATTATAACTAAATTTATTTAAATTTTATTTTGTATTATAGTATACAAAAAAATTAAATATGTATTCTCAAAATAAACGTTATCATTTACTGTCCACCTACATTTGGTTCACCCTATATATATATATATATATAACACTATTTTTAAGTTATAAAATTAAGAGTTTGTCGAGTCAATTGGAAACGTAACTGCTAATACCTACCTAACTATTTTTTTTCACATACTCCACAAAATGGTTAATAATAATAATAATAATAATAATAATAATAATAATAATAAAAAATATTTTGTACTGGTTTAATATAATAATTTTAATTAGATAATTGTATAAACTTCCTAATCGTCCATTTAGTACTTAGTTAAAACTACAACAGTGCCCAGTGAGGTCAGGTCATAGTTGAGACCTTACTGCATGGAAATAAAAGTTGGGTCAGTTTTATGACGAGTTTAGCTTTAGAGAGTACTTAGACTAACACTACGAGAATTGGATTCGAAGTAGTAGTAGTGTTAAGATTGAGATTATTTGCAGTATAGCCTTAAATATGTAAGAGGTCTATTGCTTCTATTTTACAAATGATTTAAAATAGGAGTTCTAGGAACTTTGTAAATATATATATGATTTTATACTGTACAGGTATATATATATATTATAAATATTTTGTTTTTCTTTTTTAGTTATCTTGAGATGTAAAAGTTTATTCCGTTATTTTTTTTCGGTTTATCATTTTTTTCTGTTATTACTATATAAAAGCAGTTTGCTTGTGCTAATAGTTCTACGTTTGTTACTATCCTTAGGTTTAAATGTTAGTTTTATACTATTATGTTATTATTACATTGTACTGTAAATGAAAATAAAAGTTATTGACCAATGTATAAATATATTCTTAGCATGTACTCAAACTTTATTTATTGCATTTATACTCAATGGAACTCATGCTGATTTTTTGTCGTTAAAATTTTTTGTAACTGAAGTTAACGATGTATTTTATATTTTATAAAGTATTAATTAAAAAAAAAAATGTTAAATTTATGAGATATTTAAACTATGCAAATTTTGAGTACCTCTTTCGTAATAGGAAATCGCTTTTATAAACTCACGTTTAACAAAGGTTATTTGATTGATTGAAAGAAGCTAAAAAATGAAGAAACAGATATTAATTTATTTTTACCTTTTTTTTTTTTTTTTAGCTATGACGTAGCTATTCGTAATTATTTTTTTTAGCTATTTCAAGAAATCAGAATCCTGTGTAAGGCGTTAATTAAAACGTACGAGCAAGTATTGATAGATTCGTTAAATTTTAATTCATTCACAGTTGTGCCATACAGTTACTAAAATTTACTAAAAAGGGGTGCCACAATTGCCCAGAAACAGAGTTCAAAAATTAAGAGGCATCGAATATTAATTGTTTTTTAGGTGGAATCATATTTCACTGACACTATTAATAATAACTTTAGGCAATAATTTTTACGTTTTATGCAGAAGGAAAAAAAATGTTTTTAATTATTATTTTTTAAATAAATGAATAAGTTGTATTGTGTAATTTAACTTTTAAGGTAAATTATAGAACGACATATTTAATAAATAAATAAAAGTAATTTATTATTAATAGATACCTATTATATTCTTGCTACTTCCTGAGTTGTACCAGGGAGCGGTGTTTAATACCTGGTTTGACGAAGCTTTAAATTTGTAGACTCTGTATATTATGGTAAATATAGCTCATACATTGATTCTTTATTTAATTTCCTTCGACATTCAGAAATTTGTTCTCGTTCAGTCAAAATGAGGTACAACACAAACCCTGCGAGTACATCTTCAACTCTTTAGAAGTAAGTTAAGATAAATGGTACCTTTTCAGAATGGTTATAGAACACGGGGTGAAAAGATACGTTGAGATTTTTGCATTTCGTCATCTTACTTTGGTTTAGCAACTAAACGTAAGAAACTATATCGCGATACCTCACTATCTCCTGAAGACTCAGTTTTCTGCTGGGAATCGTCGTATCGGGCGAGATCCTCCTGCCCGTTGTTTATTCGGGGCGGTAAAATTCCTAGAGTGATTAGAAGGTTGTCTAAATCTTCTTCATCCATTTCTTTCTCAGCGAGAGCATGACATACTAACTCGTGCAGGGAAACGGATGTTTAAAGCGCATCTCTTAATAGGTTTATGGCGACTCTTAGTTTCTTTTAAGTTTCTGGTTCTTGGTAATACTCTTCAACTGAAATATTTTGTTTCGTATTTTTGGGAATAGAGTTTTTTATCTTCTTCTTCGACTCAGCAACAAATTCGAACATTTTTTTGTCGATGTAAATCTTTGCTTCATCATATGCTTCAGTTAATATATTTTAAATCTGAATCTGTAATGGCTTTGGAATTTTTACTGGAGTGAGTATGTGTTTGTTTGTGTGTATACTTGATTTATATATTGGGTCGGAGGTAAGAACACTGCAGAAATTATTTTTCATTCCTTTTTACTTCGCAAGTTTCAAGTTTTTTGTTAGTTTATGCCTGCATTTCTTTCCTTAAGATTAATCTCTCATCAAGTCCTAAGTGACTTCAGGTGTCTTTCCACAGTCAACAAAGGTTCCAGTTTTTTTTATCATAAGCTTTTTACTTTCTTCACTGAACGCACGCTGCATACTGCTAATTTTTTTTTAAATAAAACTTGTGAAACTTTCTCTCAAAATTAAGTGTTTCCTTTTTCGTGCAGTTTGACTCTCACCCGAAATAGTTTCTGCGTTTAGTTAGTTCTCAGACGTGGCTGGTGCAAGATCTTTGTGTTTTTCTTTCTTAACACCAACAGAAGTGAAACAATCTTTTTTGAAGTATCCCCAAATTTTGCTCATAATTTAAGGCTAAAGTGTTGTGTTGCAGAAATCAGTCAAGAAAAATAGTCTCGGTGATACAAAGTATTTTTCTCTCGTAATTTGGAACTGATAAGGATTTTTGTTTGCAGTCCTTGCTTTCTTATTCAAGATAGACCAAACTTAAAATTTAATCTTTGCTTAAAAGATAAAAATAAAGTCTACAAGTGTACAAACTTAAAATTTAATCTTTGCTTAAAAGATAAAAATAAAGTCTACAAGTGTACATACTCGCGTGCGTCCGTGTTTCAGTAAAATTTTCTAGATTTTTTGAAGAGATCGAGAAAAGATATTCAGAATTTGACAATTGAAATAAGAACGTAGCCGCTTAAATTCTGAGCTTCAGTGTAAGTTTGTGGGAATACATACATTAGATTATCGACGAGTCGTATAAATGGGTAAGTGTTAAGTTTCGCGGTGACCAGTTTTTTGACAAAGTCGAAATTTGTTACAAAGATCCTGATTAGCCGGAATTGGTCACGTGGGAAATAACTAACCAATCTAAAAAGACCTCCTAACCTTGTGTAATCTGGCCGGATCACCTGAAGATCCGTCACCCCAGCCTTTTTTAGTTAGCTTTATAAGGCTAACTAATGAAAATATCACGACCTAACCTAACCAATCGTCAAGGGTGTACAGTTGACCTAACGACTGGTTAGGTTAGGTCGTGATATTTTCGTTAGTTAGCCTTATAAAGCTAACTAAAAAAGGCTCGGGTGGCGGATCTTCAGGTGATCCATCTGACCTCTGCGAAACTTAATATTAGCCTTTAAATGTTGGATATCTCATTGCCGCACAAATTTTACTTAAAAGTTTATGCATGACATTTCTCGTATATTATAGAGAGAGTCTCAACAGTTTAATAATTAGGCTTTAGGACCTGGAATTTTTAAATCTGATAATTTTAACATGAACTCTTATGAAGAGAAAGATATACATATATTCTTTTTGTATGGTAAAGGTAAAATAATTTGGTTTACATATTAGTCAGTATGACGGTGACTTTTATTAATTGTCAGAGATTATTAGAAATATGGAATGATCACTTGGATTTTTTAAGTTTTTAGGAAATCTACTTATGCAGTCCTTGTTACATCAATGATATCTTTTTACCGTTTTACTTTAACTGATATAACTTCATCAGAAATTTAATTAATATAACCCTTATTTCATAACTTGGATAAAATATAACCTTCGTATAATTTATCATGCTTATGAAATAAGAGCTAATTTCTTGCTCTTTTCCTTAACTATAACTTCACTACACAGAACTTTTTATAGATAGAAATTGCTTGGAGTTTTTGTTATCAACCATTCTTATCCAATATGGGAAATGTACAATAATTCTGTGCGAGAAAGAGTTTTATAAACAAACCTTGGGTCTTTTCTGTTTGGAGCCCACCACCAGATTCTTTTGAAAATAGCACCAGTAGTGCATTTTGACCCTCTGAATACGAAAATAACATTCTTTTTTTGGAGAAATGCGAACATTTTGCATAATAGGGCAATAAAAATGCAACATAGATTAAATGATATTTATTATGCCAAAAAAGGTTATATGATATATATATATTAAAATTGACCAACTGGTTAGGTCAACTGAATGCCCGGTTAAGTCAACTGTACGCCCTTGACGATTGGTTAGGTTAAGATGTGATATTTTCGTTAGTGTTAGTTTGTAATTATTTTTGTAATATTCCAGTCTTCCATTCTGTTCCTTTTTATGCTTTAAAAGTGTCACGAATGTATATAGTCTAGGTCTTTGCGCGAACTAAGAATAAGATGGCCTATAGCAACGGTAGCCAAACCCCGGCTCGCGAGCCGCATGATGCTCTCGAGGTTCTTAACTGCGGCTCGCGAGACAATTTTGGTTTTTATTATATTTATCATAAAAGACAAAATTCATAATACAAATATAATTTTTTTTCACATAATAAAAAAATATGAAAAAAAACAAGGAAAAATTGAATTGACAATAAAATGCGTCATGCGCACAATTTCTTTTGCGTGACAGGCACTAAGCGGGATAATTACATAATTAACACCAATCGCCACTCACCACTGTCCAGTACCCCTCGAGCTACCCTCCGGGCCACGTGTAGTAACCAGTGAGTGTGTTTTAAAATTGGCTTCTTAGATCAAATAGTGGCTATTTTTCTCAGCTATACAAGTGAAAGTCATACAACCCCTTAGTTGATTAAAATGACTGAGCAGACAAAGTGTAAGAAACGGAAATACGAAGAAGAAAATAGAGTTTTTAAACAGGAGTGGGAGGAGAGCTTTGCCTTTACTGTTAAAGGTGGGAAACCTGCGTGTCTTGTCTGCCACGTGACACTCAATCACTTTAAAGCCAGTAACTTAAAGCGTCATCATGAAACTAACCATAAAAATTTTATTACGGAATTTCCTCCCAAATCAGAATTGCGGAAGACTACGTTAACAATGTTGAAATCTAGCCTAGTTGCCCAACAAACTGTAATTTCATCATTGTGTAAGACAGCTGACTTAACTACTGAAGCTAGTTTTGTTATGACATGGAATATTGCTCGTGCTCAACTTCCCTACAGTAGTGGAGAATTTGTGAAAAAGAATATTGCCGATGTCACTGCAATTCTCGCTCCAGATAACACAAAGCTTCGAGAACAAATAGCAAGAATTTCTATTTCCCGCCACACTATAGAGATGCGTATTTCCCAGATCAGTGCTGAAATTACATGCTCGTTGCAGAGTGATTTGAAGAATTCTGTTGCATTCAGTTTGGCCATCGATGAATCCACAGATATTAAAGATAACCCTCAACTGGCGATATTTGTTCGTTATGTTACTGGCGATGGAAATGTGAAAGAAGAACTCTTGGACTTAATGACCCTAAGAGAAACCACCAAAGGGGTTGACATAAAGAACGCACTTGACGAGGCACTATCAAATGCTCAAGTACCATTGAATAAACTTGCCAGTGTTGCAACAGATGGAGCACCAGCTATGGTAGGACAAAATGTAGGCCTAGTTGGGCTCTTGACACGCGATCCCAAGTATCCTGTGTGTCTCTTTATTCACTGTATCATTCACCATGGTCATTTGGTAAGCAAGTACTTTAGGTATGACAGTGTTATGAAATGTGTTCTAGAAATTGTGAATTTCATTCGTTCAAATGCAAAAATGCACCGAGCGTTTAGAAATTTTATCGAGGAGCTGGATCTTCAAGATAAGCCAGATGACCTTTTATTCTACTGTATTGTAAGGTGGTTATCAACTAGTAATCTCCTGAATAGGTTTGTTGCACTGTTGGAACGTATCATTGATTTCTTGAAAGAAAAGGGAAAGTCATACCCACAACTAGAAGATCACGAATGGGTGCAGGATCTGATGTTTTTTACTGATGTAATACACCTCCTTCAAAATCTAAATTTGGCACTTTAGGGAAAGGATAAAGTCATTTCTGACCTTACACAGACAGTTTTCAGTTTCCAGAATAAAATAAAGTTCTTCCAAAAAGATCTAGTAACAAAAAAATTTGACCACTTTCCCCACCTGAAAAACCGAGCAAACACTTTTCCTGATATTGAAATAAAAGATAGTAAATTGGAAGGACTAATTGATGATTTTCAGTTCAGGTTTGATGAACTAAAGAAGCTAAAACCATGCTTCGAATTTCTTGTAAATCCTTTCCTGATTGATGTCGTCAACGATGGCTGTCCTGTTACCACACCTTTTGTTACGGAAGCTGCTTCAATACAAACAGAACTTTTGGAGCTACAGGAGGACGTGGGTTTAAAGTTGATACATGAAAGCTTATCTGCAGTTAAGTTTTGGAAGCAAGTACCAGAGACAAAGTATCCTCACCTCAGGAAAACCAGTTTCCGACTTATCTCAGTTTTTGGGACAACTTATTGCTGTGAAGCACTCTTCTCGGTAATGAAGTTTGTAAAGTCAAAACATCGTGCTGCCCTCACTAACGAACACCTGACTGAGCTTCTTCATACCGCCTTAACATCACATCAGCCAGACTTTAAAGCATTAACAGCCAAAATGAAGACCCAAACTAAGCCTTCTACAAGCAGTAATTAAACAATTTAATAATGTGAGTAGAACTATATGTATATGTTTTTAATAATTAAATTCTTTTTAAAATATTTTGCGGCTCTCATACATCTGAAAAACGTCGTATGTGGCTCTTGGGTCCAGGAAACTTGGCCACCCCTGGCTATAGCCTACGTTCAATTTTCAATGCAAATTATCGTAAAATTTTTGAAGATTAGACAAATTAAATGTACAAAATTCAAACGTTAAAGGGCTGTAACGTTTTTATTATTCATTTATCGGAAAAAAATTATATATTTTTGAAATCAGCGTAAAAAAGTACACATGATGGTAATAATTAATTTTAATTTCTAGTGGTGGGCACCAAACGGAAAAGATCCCAAACCTTTGAATGGCATCATTTTTGTGTCATAGCGTACAGTACAATATTTCTATCAAATTTTATTTTAAGTTTCTTGCAAAACTCCAACAGCTGGAACGGGGGATCTTTGCTTTCGTAAATGACCATGACGGTGCTCCTAAACATGTTCAACTGAACGTCCGCCAGGACTTTTAAATGTTCCTTTTGCCTCATTCAGTAGTGATTTTGCAGGCGTCACATATGGCAAAATTCTCTTGCAGCGTAAGTGTGTTTCAAAGCAAAACACCCTATTGTTGGTGCAATGGAATATTGGCAATAATTTATTTATTTTATTTTTATTTATTTATTTATTTACAAATATATACAGTTTTCATAGATGATTATAATTTCATTATTAAATACAAATGCTGTATACAGTTTTAAATTGCCTTCAGCAAGCGTGCACGAGACTTTACAGGCCGAAATCTACTAATTAGATGTAATTATATACAGTAATAGATATGATGACAAGATTTTTAAAGATTTTTATAATAGACTTAAAAGACACTTACAGACTAGGACATATACTGGCTAATATACAGAAAAGGACCGCTCCTGGGTTCAGATAATCGACTATACTTTTATAGACCAGTTTTTGACAATGATTCCAAATATGAAAATCATTTCTTGTGCAAATGCTCAGTTTTTTAGTTATATCCTGTCATTTTTTTGGCCAATGACCTGACAGTGTTTAATCACGTGACAAGAAACCGAACACATTGCAAAATATCAACCAATCACTGTAATTCTTTCTTCCTTTGTGGGTGCTGGAGACGCTGTTTCTTCTACATTTTGCAAGGTACCATGGAGTGCGACGGATGTACCCTCAATTAGCTGGACGTTATCACGATTTTTAACGGGATAGACGATTTAGCAAGTTAACACCTGTTTAGGTTGGGTTAGGTGAGGTTAGGTTTTTTACGTGTTTTAACCCCACATTTTCCCTCTTCTTGAAAGCCCTGCACACTTTTGTTGGGGGTTCAGTATGCTAGGGGAAAGAAGGGTAACTGTAGAAAAACACATTTGCACAGGAAATGAATATCACCATTGAAAAGAGGAGAAAAAACCCGATCTAGAAAACCACGTCCTTTTCTGTATATACTTATATTAGGAGCTAAATACAATGAATAATGAAACAAGTATAAAACTGTAAGGAACTTACAGACTAGGACATGTACTTTTATTAGACGCTTAATTTGAAGAATAATAAAATGTGAGGCAAGGTGAAAAGTGATAGGAGAGATTTTAGAAGGATAATGAGAATTTTTGCAAGGAAAAAGAAAAGAGTTCCTTCAGTAACTTTGGAGTTTGTTAGTTTTAATCACGTTATTAAAGATGAGAAAGCATCGATTGTTTTTAATTAATTACGTAGATTGTTCCATAATTTCACCGCTAAATACTGTAAGTGTAAGAATTTCTATTACACTGTTCAAAGAGTATAGTTTGCCTTTGAGGTATATCCATTCTCCATATACCTTGTCAGACCGTCGGAAGCACTTTAACATTGGTAAGGCCAACTTGGGGAAAAATATTAAAATTCAGGTGAAAAATGTTGGATTCTGATGCAACTGTACATTTATTTCATCCTCACTGAAAGCAATACTTACAACAAACAACAAAAGTGTTTGAAGATTTATAATCAAAGACTATAATCAAACACGTTAAGCGAGTTTGCAAACTGCATATATTTGGACAAAAAGTATTAGGTATTACACTGGTTTCTTTTTCTTGTCAATATCATCATGTTTCACTTCCATTTTAGTCATTGTAGCCTTGGATCGTGCCAGAACTTTGGTCTTGGCAAAGTCCAGTGTGTTAAATTTATCAAACGAGGATAACCTATGTTCAAAACTCTGAACAAACCCATTGGCAACATCAACTAAATCTAATGGGTCACATCTTTCTTTATGTACAATTGTACATACTAGAACATTAAATGGTTGAACCTTTTCTGAGTCATGGTTGATCTCAGGTGAGTTTTGATGCGCTGAGACTACTAAACAACCCCCCACTATTGGCATTGGTGGCTGGCATCACTATAATTAACTTTGCTAATATGACCACAGAGGAGATAAGAGATTGCTGACCAGGTGTCAGTGATTGCAAGTATGTAACTACACCACGTAGGGTTATCTGTTCAAGGGTACTCGTGAACACAAAATTGGTACTGAAGGTTGTTAGATATGTATGTAGTTTTGCATGAAGGAAGTCTGAGCCATAGAATGAGGTTACACTCTCTAATTCTACTGTGAACGTCTGTCCTTTTGCAGCCTTGAGAAGAACTCTTCACACTGGACATATATTTTGTAGTCTGCTTGGTCGAATCTGTCAGTTATGGACATTATAATGAGATCCAGAGCTTCATAATATGTCTTTCTGTAAAGATCTTCAGGAGCTTGGTGACCTTCTGGTGGATCACAACCCTCTTCTAGCCTGGCTGGAACTCTTCTAAATCGAGGAAGTGAAGGTTCATCTACCTGATAAATGCAAAAAACTTCACTTTTTTACGTGAAGGTCAAAATATGAGAATAAAAACCCACTCTAATAGACAGAGTTTATTTCCACGACAGTTTCGACGCCCACTGGCATCCTCCTCGGGTGGATACAGAAACACAAATGAAACAAAACAAGAGGGAAAAACAGTTCAGGGATCGACCGTTAAGAAATTCGCACCTAGGTTGGATTCCATTCTCTCGAGACAGGAGGGGCATTTTCATTAAGTACATTCGCACAAATTTTAAAACTATCTTCCTGTTCTAAACATACAGATTCTATTATTTACATAATTATTACATTTATAATTAAATTTATTACATTTAATATTGCATAATTATTAATTACAGAAATTATAAATTTATTATTACATTGGTTATTACATTGTTGTTTTTCGGTTTATAATTTCTGTATAATAAACAACAATGTAATAACCAATGTAATAATAAATTTATAATTTCTGTAATTAATAATTATGCAATATTAAATGTAATAAATTTAATTATAAATGTAATAATTATGTAAAAATAATAGAATCTGTATGTTTAGAACAGGAAGATAGTTTTAAAATTTGTGCGAATGTACTTAATGAAAATGCCCCTCCTGTCTCGAGAGAATGGAATCCAACCTAGGTGCGAATTTCTTAACGGTCGATCCCTGAACTGTTTTTCCCTCTTGTTTTGTTTCATTTGTGTTTCTGTATCCACCCGAGGAGGATGCCAGTGGGCGTCGAAACTGTCGTGGAAATAAACTCTGTCTATTAGAGTGGGTTTTTATTCTCATATTCATCTACCTGGTTGGAAGCAGTGACAGAAGCTTCTTCCAGAAAGACTAAACCCTTCATCATTGTGCATATTTCGAAGAGTTTTAACAGTCATACCATCAATAGCCTGTGCTTCAGCTGCTGAAAGAGTCACAGATTGAAAGGCTTTACTCAAACTGTCTGCATGCATGAGTAAGCACTGGCCGACTACCAACCCAAAGAAGAAGTCAAATTGATTTATGTGATTTTGTATCCCACGAATACGCGCCTTCATTTCAGTATCTTTACAATTGTCAAGAGACCAGATCCAGAGTTCTTTCAAGGTGTCATAGTTACTGATCATACTCTCTAGAGTTTCCGCACGGTACAGTCCATCTGGTGGGACACAAAGTCTATGCCGGAATACTGCTTTTCATCTGTTGCCATGGCCTTCTGTAACTTTTGAAGTTCAGCATCCCTCTTCGGGAATTTTTTGATCAATTTTGTAATCTCTTATGCTGTATCAAGTGCATCTTTCATTACTTTGCATCTTCTGATGCTGTCTGCACAAGCAAGGTTCAATGTATGACCATAACAGTGTATGTATAAGGCACGAGGCTCTTCTCCCTTTATAGTTATTGCCACTCCATTCTTAGCCCCAAACATCGCAGAACACCCATCATAGCATCAACCCTATAGCTTAGCTGAATATTGGTCAGGACAAAGCCTGATTGGCCTGACCGCTTCCGACGGCGTTGCTTGTTTAATGTTCGTGATACATCTGATTGTTATACTCTCGATTAACATGGTCGGACCAGATTGTTTTTTAACTCTAAACATTAGGGAGCACATCTGTATTGCAAATATCTTTAAATTTTAATATACGCAGTTGCTTGAAGATTCCTGATGTATGAGTATAATAATCTCGCTTGTTTATTTTTCTAATAATTTTCTTCTGGTTTATGATGTAATCACATGCATCCCCTTATAGTATGTGGTAATATTGTATTTGAGATGTGGATAAACTAGAGAGAAATATAACGTTGTGAGTGCATTTGTGGAAAGGAAGCATAATTTTGTTAATATAAACGAGAATTTCGATAGTTTATGATCTATATTTTCAATATGTTGACGAAAGGATAGTTTGTCATCAAGCACAACTCCAAATAATTTCCCTTCAGTGACACGCGATATCAAGTGCAAATCGACAATAATATTAAAGTCTGGCATTAATTTCTTTTTTGTGATTATCAGGAAGTTTGTTTTATTTTTATTTAAGGATAATTTATTGGCTCTTAGTCAGTCGCATACTCTTGCGTTGTGTGTGTCTACTATTTCGTTAAGGGATGTGAGATCGCCGTCTGAGTATATCAAGGAGGTATCATCCGCATATTGGAAGTCTTTCCCGTTATAGGAGTTATGAGTCATTTATGTAGAACACAAATAGTAGGGGGCCCAAAATACTTCCTTGTGAAATTCCATGTGTAATTTTTAGTTCAGCGGTGATGTCATTATGTTTGATGTATTGGCTTCTGTTGTATAGGTATGATTTAAACCAATTTAGAACAACATTATTTATGCCATAATGAGATCATTTATAAACCATATCGTGGGAGATTGTATCAAAGGCTTTTGATAGCTCCATAAACAAAAGGACAGAAGCACGTATAATACGGCACGTATAATACGGCTGAAATCGCGTCGCTTGTTTTATGGCCTTCCCTAAAACCAAATTGATATTTCGATGTGAGGCTATTTTCCTCGAAATATTTTGAGAGCTGCGTGTACACAAGTTTTTAAAATATTTTTCCTAATGTAGGTAAGATGAATATAGGTAGTGGTTTGTCTCCTGATTTGAATAATGGACAAACTCTTGCCTTTGTAATTACGTCATGGACATAATGACGAAGAGATGAGTTGTTGTTGTTGGTTAGCCGATCATCCCACCCTGATCGAGCAAGCCGGCGGCACGCAGGTAACCGATCGTCCTCTCCGGAGTGGACCAGAGGTTCAGCGCACTACTGATGTTGTGTTGTGTTCTATGCTGTGCTAGAGCGGTAGTATGTCATAATGTGTTCAATTGTTTGTGGTGTGTCCTGGCACAGGTGGCAGGTGTCGTCTGTGGAGTTATCTAGTCTGTGTTTATATGTCTGTAAGTTGGGATGGTGTTCACATCGGAATCGTGCTAAGTTAACTCGATCCGATCTGCTCAGGCTGGTCTCTGACCTGTCAATGGGTGGCGGCTTCGCACCTAGGACCGCATTCTGACCGAGTCGTGTCAGTGCTTTGTGGGTTAGGTGTGTATTTGTTTTCTGTACTGTGTGATGTCTGTGGGGTGTGGTATGGAATGGAGTATTTGGTTATAATGTCTCTGGTGTTACCTTAATGGTGCGAGGTGTTGATGCACGATTGTACATGTAGTGGCAAGGGTGTTGTGGGTTAGGTGTTGCTGCTGCTGCCATGAATTGTGTTCCTTCATGTCTAATTGTTCCCTTATTTTCAGTATTTTTGTTTATATGTGCAGGTGTTCTATTGGTGTTGTTTGAGTACATCCTGTAATGATACGAAGTGCGTTGTTTTGTATTGTCTGTAAGGTGTTTATGTGCGTATTTGAGATAATACTGTAGGTGCCCAGCATGGGCTAGCATAGTCTATAACTGAGCGAATATATTGTTTGTATATGAGTGATGTTGTTTCCTGCTGGTGGGGAGAGACGAGTTGAATAATATTGATAAAAGGAGAGATAAAGTATCTGAGCAGTATTTAAAGACTGCGTTTGGAATAGAATCCACGTGACATGATTTGTTTTTATTTATTGCTATATTTGTGGGAACACAACTTTGTTCTTTCTTCTTATGTAAAGTTTCATCGATAAGTTTTCATTGTTTCTTAAAATCACTTTTGTATTCCTCAAATTTACTGCTGTAGTATTCTGATTTTGCCTTTTTATTATGGTATTTAGTTTGTACCTGTAATTGGTGTAAATTTCTTGGGGCGATGTGTCTTTTTTTGACGTGTTTATAGATCAAACGTTTTTGCCGTATAGCTTTTAAGATTTAAGAAAGGTTTGTGTAACCATGGTTTATTTTGCCTTTTATGGGTCGTGTTTATAGTAGTCACAGGAAAAGTTCATTCAATGAATCGGAAAGTATGTCTGAGGACTTAATAAATCTTTTACTTGTGTCGCCAGCCCCTTCAAGGACTTCGGACCTATATAATCTATTGAGTCTAATTTCTGTTTCAGATCTTCTAAATTTTCATTTATTTTTACGCGATCTGTCTCCGGGGTTTTGTAGCCTCATTTAACGCTAAAACACAGCCGAAATGGTCAGAGATCCCCAGCAGAAGTATACCGGCTGTATGGTTCAGATGACCTTTACACTATATATGGTCCATTAAGCGTGAGTGCTCTATAGGAATCGTAACACGTGTACCTAGCGTAATACTAATAGCTGGGAAGAAGCCACATGTTACCATTCTGTTTGATTTTTTTAGGGTCTGTGTTTTTTAAACTTAAAAAGGTCACCAATTTGGTCTTTCGACCAAATAAATAATATATTTAATAAATGAGAAAAAAAGGCTTTGTAGTTTTTGTTTAATTAACAAAAATAAAGGAATAATTATTTGCAATGAATAACAGCTTGTTTCTATTGAACTGTAAAATATTACTAGGGATGGGGGAATAATGACTTCTTTTGAAAATTGCCAAGACAACTGGTTTCTATAGCCATTTTCGCTGCTGAATACGAATCTGGCTGGTTCTTGGACCTAAACTGAAATTTCGACCTGGTTCAGTGGATTTTTTTCAAAATGGTGGCCAAAAAAATAGTTTTCTCTTTTTGATGGTTAAGAAAACCGCTACCCCTCATATGCAATATGTCTTTTCATGTTTTCAGGGTCGCTAAAGTTGAAAATGAACAAATCAGAGACATTCGATGCGTGGTTTAGCGGTTATAGGCAAAAAATGGAACAGAAAGGTATTATTTTATTAAAAAATCGTGTATAGAAGAAACACAAGGCATTCATATCAGTTCCATGATGTAATTCAAATCATGAAATTATCATATTTACAATACCTTGTTCAATAAACTATCAATATCACTATTAACATTGTCCTCTGGTCGTAAGGCATTCTTAATAGAATTTCTCAGTTCATCTACACTAAATTTTTCCATTTTGAATTTCCCGTCTCTCACTTTAACACGTCTCATTTGACGAATATTTGCTGTGATGGTGAGTCTCAAATAGGCAATTTCTGTGAGGAGCTGCTTTTCGTTCAGTTTGTACAGAGCATTCAGGTTATTTGGAGTCATAGGGCTTCCATGTTTCTTGCAATTTTCCAAAACCGCCAATATTTTGCCAGCTTTTTTCTTTTTGAGCTCTTCTTTTTTCAGTAGGGACAATTTCTTTGCAGCATGCACTGTAGCTAGAAAACCTTCCTCTAATTTCTTCACTTTCTTGACTTTTTCTGAATCCCTGGCCCATTTCCAGGATGCCTTCCTATCCTCAAGAGACTTTGATTCGAACGAAGAGTCTATCAGAAGTCCGTTAGTCACAATAACATTTTTTCTCGAGTGCGTTTGAATGGACGTGCTACCACCACTGGCCCTGATTCGGTTGTCAAGTTTTGAAAATTCTGATTCGCATCATAAATTTGTCAGAGGGGCATACATCAAGTCTTGTTAAATAGTTCATACAAAACAGCTGATTATTTACAGTATCAATGACTCCCTCTAGAACTAGAGCTTCAAGTTTATCTTTACCAGATCTGGCTTGTTCCTTCCTTACAGCCATCAAGTCATTCAATTCAACCATCTAACCTTCAAAGAAACGTTTTACTCCAGACCAAGTTCTTTCACTTTTCTCGTCACGCTTCTTGTCAATTCCAAGAAGCTCCATCATAGGGAAAATCATCACTTCACCCATCATTGCGTAAATTTGGAACAACGCATGAACCATTGACTTTGGATGAAAGTTGACACTGCGAGAACTACTTGTTACTGTTGACATCTACTACGGCATCAAAGAAAGCTTGGATGGAGTCTTGCCTCGCCAAATATTCTTTCGCTAACTCGACGATTCTCCCAAACCGGTTTGCCACGAATCCTTTGAATCCATCACATTTGAATCCATTATCCACCATCCAAGATTTATAGTCATTATATAGGGATACCGAATGGAAGGCGTGGCTGGGAGAGAGCAATTTAGCAATTGCAATGAGTCCCAAAGTATGAATGGAAGAACCAGGAGGACAGAAAACTTTTTCTCCTGCGGTAACTTGAAGTATCAGGTCATCCCATAAGTAATGTCGTTTTTTACGATAGATTAAGTTTAAACTAGTCCTACTCGGTTCAAGCATAAATTTTCCGAAGGTTATATCTAAGAGGAGATCTATCGTGTTTCGCTACATACTTTACAGACCTTGACCAGTGAAGACGTGTGTTTTGCTTTATGTGAACCTCTCATAAACATGGCGGTATCAGAAGAGCATATCAGGCATATAATGCTTTACGAGTTCAAAAAAGGGAATAATGCTACTGAAGCAACGCGAAACATTCAGGAAGTTTATGGCAACGATATTCTGCATGTGAGGAAATGTCAAAGATGGTTTCAAAGGTTTACGTTTTCCAGATATCCAGTTGTCAGCGACTTTTTCATGCCAGATGGACCAGCGATGGTGATGTGGTCAGCCAAAACGTCGTACAGCCGGTGGCCAGCAGCCTTGGTCGTATCGTCAAGTCCTACACTCACAACGTTATCCTCTTTGTTGAGGATTTGTTGAGCGATATACTCTAGAATGATTCAAGTATGAAGTATCTGCCAAGTATTGCAGTATTGATCTGTGGCTCGGAAATGCATAGGTCAAGTCTGAATACTGGTGACGGACTTGTAACTCTTCGTCTTCACTCTACATCTCACCCTCACAATCTTTCTCATTATCATCTGCCTTCAGCTTCCAATCTTGATCAAAAACCATGTTAGCTACTCTTACTATCACTCTCGAAAGCTCTTCACGAGTTCTTGTCTCGGCAAGACACTGGACATCGCATCAAGTTTTCGTTCAGACTTTTTTTGCCAGTTCTGATTTTCACTGTCGGAAATGCAACAGCTTGTTCTTTACTCTTCTCCTTGCTTAGGTCTTCTCCCGATGAGCGAAGTTTATGATCAGTAGAAGGAACCGTCTTTGCCGTGGTTTTTCAAAACACGGATCGTTTTCAGAATCGACTAAAGTTGCTAACATTTCAATAATTTCTTATCCCTCTAGCTCCCTTTGCTCTCTCAAGTTGCTTTCTGTTGCTTTTTGCTTTTTCTCCACTGATCTTTCACGAGTTTCTTTCTCTTTTTTTGTCTCGCCCAATCTTTTGGTACTGCATTTGCATTTGTACATATGGCCTTATACGCACCAAAGCCATTATCCCAATAAAATGTCTTATCCTCATCAGTCATTTTGACCCCAAATTCTTCTGCAAGTTCTGCTTCGTAATCGTCATCGTCAGTTCTAATGCTGGAGGCGTTCTAAGTGAACTGATCATTAAAGCCGCTCGCTGTTTGGTACCATTCGACACTTTTAAGTTTTTGTTGACAGCATTCATTCTTTCTCAATTTGTTAAAATGTTCATAATGTTCTCTTATTTTTTTCGCCACTATTTTTTCATGCATAGGATAGACATTTTTATTAATCCAATCTCGTCTTAGTTCATTTGCAACTATCTTGCTGGCATCATCTCGAGTTATTGACTTTTTCTGTCCTTTTACTCCTTTTTTTGCAAAGTGCAAGCATCCTACCAATCACAACTCTCCCTGGTGACAATTTTCCAGTCGGTTTAAATTCGTCCACTTCTGTGTAGGTTTCCCCAAAAAGTTCTTTTCTGGCGGCACTGCGTGATTTCCTTTCACCAGCCATCATTACCAAACAGCAGTCACTAAGCATTAGGATCTGCAAGTACAGTAAAACCCCATTAGTCGGCATATAACACCAAAATATGACAGGATAGGTAATACAAATTATAGTCATGCTAGATGTATCATATATATTATTATTATTATTAAAGTAGATTATATCAAATATTGTATTTGATATATTATTTACTATTATTATTAAAGTATATATACAGTATACACTATATTATTATTAAAATATATACACACACTATATTATTATTAAAATATATACACACACTATATTATTATTAAAGTAATATATACAATTATTATTAAAGTAAATATAGCACAACATTGATAGTACAAGAAACCACAAAAGAGAGAGCAGCCAAACACCAGAACAAGCCAAAACACTAAAGTAAGCCTAAATAAAGCATCAGTATTACGACACACTAGATACTTAACAACATTGAAGAATGAACATATAACCATGATTAAAAATATAGCAAGCATTTATCAACTAATTATTTTTTTCTATCAGTTATAAAGGTTTGGAGGTGGGAGGCCTCATTCATCCTTTATGTTCGATATGGATCGGGCATTTTTTTCAAATTTTTCGTCATCTCTCTGCTTAATCACACTCCTAATGTGTCTAATTTGTTCATTTTCGAGTTCAGCGACCATGAAAACATATGAAAAGACATATTACATGTGAAGGGTAGCGGTTTTTTTTATCATTAAAACAAAAAATCGATTTTTTGGCCACCATTTTGAAAAAAAACCACTGAACCAGGTAAAAAATTCATTTTAAGTCCAAGAACTAGCTGGATTCGTATTCAGCAGCCAAAATGGCTATAGAAACCACTCGTCCTAAAAAAATGTTAGATTCCCCTACCCCTAATATTACGATCAATGATTGTTGACAATAAAGGATTGATTTTATACAGGACAAGAGTTAAATAATGCAGTGGTGTTAAAACCAATAATTAGGACAAAAATATGGTACTTAACACAGCAATAAGCCTACTTGTGGTATTACAATAACATAAAAATGCGAGTTCGATTTAACGGTAATGAAAGACACTTCAGATAGCCTATGCGGTTAGGCTGAATTTTTCTGAGTTTTTAGGCTAGCCTAGCACGACGCAAAACACTGTAGGCCAATTGAGTTGGGCCTGTGCAAAAGGTTTACAGACCTGTGTTTGGTGATCGGTATAGCTGTGAGACGCGAGATCCTATGAGTATGATAAATGATGAAAGCTTCAAGACAGACTGGATTTGTGGGAGTGAAGGTACATTAATTACGGCGGCGGACGAAGTGGTTGTAGGCTTGCAGCGGTAATGCAATTTTTATTGAACCGAAATGAGATCCGAAGGTCAAATGGATGGATGTTTGAGTGAAGCAAAGGTCGAACGAATGAGGTCGAGCGAGTGTGTGGGATCGCCGTCAAGTATGGCAGAGGGAGCGGAGTTTCATCGACTAAGGTCGGAGAGTAGAGAGTGAGTGAAATGAGGAATGAGGGGAAATTGAAGTGGACTCCCGCTTTTATAGTCGTGCTCTGATGACGAAAATTTCTCACGGATTCTGGAATCATCTAGAAGTTTGTATTTTCCATGCGGGCTTCCTCCCACGTGTTCGGATTTCACTACCTTGTTTACTACTTCAAGCCGTGAGAAAGGAGGCGAGGAAAGGAATTTCCGGTATGTCGCCACATATGATATATCAGTGGCCACCTTTTCACCGGACCAACAAAACCACAATTCCAGGGATAACTAAATGAAACAGAAATCATATTAAACTAGGGTTACCGTACGTCCGGTTTTTCCGGGACATGTCAGGGAAATTTGAATATTTATAACATTGATTTTTGAGGCCATAACACTTGTTCTTATTTATAGATACTCAGTATAGACATGTAGTACACAGTATATATAACACGTATATACCAACGTGAGTTGGTAGATACTGATACAGATACACCTCAGAGCATTTTTTAAACTTTTGCCACTGGGCGACAAAGGCAGATCGGGAAGTGGGGGTGGGGATTAAGGTAGGGTTGTGCTGCCAATTTCTTAACAACCGGTTCTGATACAGATAGGGGTGTAAATCGGCTAGCGCCAATGGCGCGAGTCATTAAGCTAGGGGATCTGGGGTGAGCGGTAGCTCCCCCAGCGGGTCCGCATTTTAGTTTTTCCAAACCGCATTTTGTAACATTTTGGCAGAAATTATTTAACATATTCTTTATACTCATTAATGACATAATTATCTAAAAATAAACTAATTTTTCATCAAAAAATAAATAAATATTGAAACGACCACTGCTTGTGATACTATCTATATTTTTCTATAAAATCCTGAAAAAATTAAACAAAATTTAGATATAAATAAATTTCTACTGACTTAAATATTTGTTAAAAACAAACAAACGGTTTGGTGATCCAATCAAAATTTAACAACCGGTTCGGGCGAACCGGACCGAACCGGTCCCAGCACACCCCTGGATTATGGATACTATGGCTCCGGATGTTCCCTAATCAGGCCACCATCCCCGTGTGGTCTGAAATAACACTAGCATATCTATATATAAATATTCAATGTAAATTTCATATTTACTTTTAGGATAAACAGTTCTAATTGTGGCATATGTGCATGTATTATACGTATTTATATGGCTTCCAAGACAATGCTCCCAAGACAACTCCCAAGACAATTCTATTTTTACAAATTTTGAAAATTCCTTGTCGCCCAGTACCCTAAAATGTCATTTACTGGACAACAAATTTTCTTCACTGGGTGACATTCATGTCGCCCACTCACTAGGTTAAAAAATGCTCTGATACACCCCCTCCCTCTCCGGAGTGTCCTCTTTTTTTGAAAGTTCAAATATGGTAGTCCTAATTAAACCTTTATATTGTTCTTAAAATGAGAGGTAATTTACTTAAATCGGAGGAGCGGTCTTTTTACAAATTTAACTTTAACAATAGTTGTTAAAAATAAACGGATAAAAAGGTTTTCACCATTCAACAACCTCGAAATAAGCAAAACGATAGAGTGTACGTTAACGTAAAAAAAAAGAGAGATTCTAATGAGCAGGCTCCTTCGAGAGAGGCATCACTGCAGTCGGTCTGTGATGGTTTCTGTTCGTGTTTCTCGTTTAGGAAGAAACATCCATTGTTTTTCGATGAAGGCGTGAAAATTGATTCAAAACATTAATGTGACGATATCTTCAGTATGATGTTCTCTGAAAATGAAAGTTACTGTGAGAATTATGATTTCCAGCAAGATGGCGCTACATGTCATCAGTTCCGACTTGCAAGAACAATGACCCAATTTCATCCCGCCAGAGGATTGTCCACCATATAGTCCCGACTTAAATCCAGTTGATTAATTCATATAACAATGACCCAATTTCATCCCGCCAGAGGATTGTCCACCATATAGTCCCGACTTAAATCCAGTTGATTAATTCATATGAGGACGTTTAGTTGACAGAATTTATAAACAAAATATTCAAGATGTCAATCAACTTCGAGAGTGCATTTTAATAGCATAGAAAGGAGTGATTTGAATCAATGAAGTTAGTGCACATAACGCACAAGGCTTGGTCATTGATAATAATGGAGGACACAGTGAACATTTCCTGTATTAATATTTCATTCGATTTGTTTTCGTTCATAATAAACTACTTTAATGCTCAGCTGTATCTTTAATTACCCTCTTTGTCAATTTTATTTTTTAACAACTATTGTTCAAGTTGAATTTGTAAAGAGGCTACTCATCTGATATAAATAAACTATTACTCATTTTAAGGACATTTTAAAGGGTTTAATGCACTACAACCGCACAAAAATTCACAACCGCAACCGTAACCGCAACCGCCGTTCCATAAGTGCGGTTGCGGTTGTAAGGTGAAAATGCAGCAAAAATATTATTCTTGAAATTCACACTGCCTGTCATTAAGTTTGACATCAGTTTTTCAAATGAATAATAATCCATAACTTTCCAATGGGTGGAGGCTGGGGAAAGTGGTAGGTGGGATGAACAGTGCGATGGGTCCTCGTCCCTCATCCTGGTAACACACTTAGTGCAAAATATGGTTTTAATTAATTTGACCTATTCTTTCATAATAGCTATATAAGTTTAGAATATACTTCATTTAAATAGTATTTATTTAGTAAATACCTTATGTTAGACACAAGTTTTGCAACACACAAATAGCGGTAGCGGTGTATTGCAAAACTTGTGTTCAACATAAGGTATTTACTAAATAAATACTATTTAGTATATATTATGTACCAAGTGTGGCTAAATCGCACTATAGTGGCTAAATCCAGTTAATAATTACACATTTTTCCTAGTATATGATAACCGCAACCGCAACCGCGGTTGGAAAAAATTCGACAACCGCAAACACAACCGCAACCGCGGTTGTGAAAAACCGACCACTCGATCCATCACTAATATATATATATATATATATATATATATATATATATATATATATATATTAGTGATGTAGGTCACATCCGCATCCGCATCCGCGGAACATCCGCACATTTTCTCGCATCCGCATCCGCACTTTGGACTGCGGATGTCGTGCGGATGTGGACCGTTGAGATAAAACGTCATTAATAAGCGGAAATTATCAAAATCTACTATATTAATAGAACTAGTTCATTGTGCGCAAAAGTGATGCAAGCGACAAGACGAGAGGCTGTTCTTGTATGAAGTTACTCTCTTGCAACCTACTTAGATCCACGTTACAAAGCTAAGTTATTTTCACCTAGTACATTAGAACGAGTTAAATCATCACTTGGCAAAGCAGTTGAAGAGCTTCAATCTCTTGAATCTGTCGCTTCGCCACCCACCAAAAGAATAAAAGTTTCAGTGACAGAACCAACACCTTCAACAAGCAAATCTATCACAGAATCTGTCTCTCAGTTTCTTGAGTCAAGCAGCAATGACAAGACCTACTTAGATCCACGTTACAAAGCTAAGTTATTTTCACCTAGTACATTAGAACGAGTTAAATCATCACTTGGCAAAGCAGTTGAAGAGCTTCAATCTCTTGAATCTGTCGCTTCGCCACCCACCAAAAGAATAAAAGTTTCAGTGACAGAACCAACACCTTCAACAAGCAAATCTATCACAGAATCTGTCTCTCAGTTTCTTGAGTCAAGCAGCAATGACAAGACCTACGCGATGTCAAAAGATGTAGTAAAAATGATCGGGAGCTATCACCAAGAAAAACGCCTGGCTGCATGTGACAATCCTATTAGTTGGTGGAAAAATACGCAGAATATCTATCCATACTTGAGTAAACTTGCAAGGAAACATTTAGCCTGTCCTCCAACAAACGTACCAAGCGAGAGATTATTTAGCAGTGCTGGATTAATATATGATGAAAAGAGAAACAGACTGGCAGCAGAAAAGGCAGAAAAGTTAAAGTTCCTTAAGCATAACCTTCCTATAATTAAGTTTGAACATTAAACGATGAACATCTTAGTTTACTTTATTTTAATTACTCATTTATAAATATGCCTAATAAAACTTTAAACTTAATATAAATAGTTATCAAGCTAATTAAAGATCTCTTTCTATAAGGGTGGAGGTTGGGGAAAGAGGTCGGTGGGGTGCATTTGAGTTGGGTTCACGTCCCGCATCCTGGTAACACAATTATGGTTTCTAATTGTGGCTGAAACTCAACAAAATATAACGAATTTATTTGCAGACGAATTCACCAATTGATTTCTATATTAGTTAGATGCTTGATATTATTTTATATGTTCAGAGAAAAGTACAGCAATTATTGTACAATTAATCAATTATACTACATTATAGCTACAGCTCTCTCTATATAATAACTTATTATATACGTTAAACACAACAAATCTCGAATATATCCTAAAAATAACGAAAATGTAGACATCCGCATCCGCATCCGCATCCGCGGATGTTGAAATCAAACATCCTCATCCGCATCCGCATCCGCGGATGTGAAAAAAATGACATCCGCTACATCACTAATATATATATATATATAATATATATATATATATATAATATGCACTAAAATCACAAAATAACACGTGATCTTATTAATAAGCAAACAACCACAGGGAAAAGGAAACACAAAGTCCGAGCGCTTTTGTGATATATTCACATTATCAAGGAGGAACAGAAAATAGACAGAGATTACAAAGTAAATGAGTTAAATAGACAAGCAAAAAATTCACAATCGGCACCTCAAATTAAAGGCCTTAAAGCCCTCTAAAGATTTTTTCAATTGATAACATAATCTGTAGGCTGCTAAATTACTAAATATAAACAAAGTATATAGATGAAATTAGACAAAAAAACAATACAGAGAACAAAAATTATTATAATGGTTATTAACACTAGTATTTAATTAAAGCAGGCAATTAATTGGCAAGAATTTAATGAAAAACAAATAGATAACGTAGATAACAAATAGATAACATAATCTGTAGGCTGCTAAATTACTAAATATAAAAGGAATATATCGATGAAATTAGACAAAACACCAGTACAGAAAACAAAAATTATTATAATGGTTATTAACACTAATATTTAATTAAAGCAGGAAATTAAACGGCCAGAAATTAATGAAAACAAAGGGAATGGTGCCATCGTCTTACAGAATATTACAAAATTTTTCTACAAACAGTCTGGAAAAATTGCTTTCCCAAAAGCAACCCAGTTGAAAAGTCCAATAAACCCCCCCCAGCAACCAAAGATTATACACGAAAGAAATATTACAATTAAAATAGACACATAAGAATGTTAACAGTTCTTACAATAATATTTATTTATTTAACCAGGGCAAACCATTAAGGGGGCAAGAATGCAGTCAAGAAAACAGTAGGCCCTTCGCCAGCTTTCTGACAATGCACGAATCTAATTTATACAACCCAGGACTAATATTAAGGACCAAATCCGCATTATTCTTGATCACACTTGATTCCAGTATATTTCTGCTAACAATAGATTTACTAAACCTTAAGTTGGAAGCATTTTTCCAATCAATGGGATGATTAGTATCTCTTACGTGAATGAAAATGGCGTTAGATTCCTGGCCACTTCTTATACTGTATTGATGCTGTTTAATACGTAACTCAAGGGTCTTACCAGTTTGGCCAATGTAAAATTTATTACATATTGTCCAAGGGATTTTATATACACAACCATGTTCACTTAACGGGGAGTTCTTAATCAATGAATTCTTAATTACATCTAAATTTTTGAACGCAATATTTACGTTAAAAGTCCTCAGCAGATTCGGCAGATCAAGGAAATTTTCTCTGAATGGTAACACTAAAACATTTTTTTGTGTTATAAGGAATCTTATCCTTTACTTCGTAGAAGGTTTTCTTTGCCATTTTTAAGGACTTATCTATGCAGTTCTTTGGGTATTTTAAATCAAAAGCAATTTTGTATATTTTACTAATTTCGTCGTCAATGAACTCTGGGCTACAAATTCGTAGACCTCTTAGGAACAAAGTAGAAAAAACGGATCTTTTTACATTAAAGTGGTGATCAGAATAATAATGTATATAGGAACAATTATTAGTGGGTTTTCTGTAAATATTGTACTTAAAACATCTAAAAAAGGGATCGAAGAATCTTTTTCTATTTCAACTGTAAAATTGATAGAGGGAGTTAAATTATTAAGTTTGGGTAAGAATTCATTGAGATTTAAAGTCACTGGCCAAAGACAAAGAACATCATCTACATATCTAAACCATGGAACATAATTTGGCAGAATCTTCCTTAATAACTTACTTTCAAAAAACTCCATATATAAGTTACTCAAAATGGGGGAGAGAGGGTTTCCCATCTCCATACCAAATTTCTGCCTAAAATATTCATTATTGAACACAAATTTTGAGTCTACTATGCACAGCTTAATTAATTCTATAATTGTAGCCAGAGGTAATGGCAAATTATGCTTAACCAATTCTTCCGAAAGAAACACTAATAGATCCTCCACCGGGACTCTTGTAAATAAAGCGGTAACATCAAAGCTTACCAATCTAAAATTGTAATTGACACTGATACTATTTAATTTTTCCACCAGGTCTACATTATTATTTATGTGTGATTGTGAAATTGTGCCAAGGAGACGATTAAGAATGGAGACAAGCCATTTGGATAGCTTATATGAGATAGATCCTATAGAACTAACAATAGGCCTTGCAGGATTATTTGGCTTATGAGTTTTAATCAGGCCATACATATAGGGTAATGACGGTGAAGTACTCAAAAACTGTTTAAGTAACCTTTCATTCCCCTTCAAAAGTTGTTTAATTTTCTTGTTAAATGCACTGTTCACAGTTTCAAGGGGATTGTTCATTAATTTCACGTAAGTGTCCGCATCATTCAAAAGATCATACCTGTGGCTACAATTATAAAATTAATTAAGCTGTGTATAGTAGACTCAAAATTTGTGTTCAATAATGAATATTTTAGGCAGAAATTTGGTATGGCGATGGGAAACCCTCTCTCCCCCATTTTGAGTAACTTACAGTATATATGGAGTTTTTTGAAAGTAAGTTATTAAGGAAGATTCTGCCAAATTATGTTCCATGGTTTAGATAAGTATGTAGATGATGTTCTTTGTCTTTGGCCAGTGACTTTAAATCTCAATGAATTCTTACCCAAACTTAATAATTTAACTCCCTCTATCAATTTTACAGTTGAAATAGAAAAAGATTCTTCGATCCCTTTTTTAGATGTTTTAATATATAGGTCGGGAAAAAAGTTTAAGTACAATATTTACAAAACCCACTAATAATTATTCACCGTGTAACACAAAATTTGTCCATGAGTTAAAACTATTATTTTCTGATTTTTAGGGCATAAATAAGTAAAAATGAGCAGTCACCAAGTTCAGACTTCGTTTCTGAGTTCATGAGATCGATTTATTGATTTTTTGCCATTTTTGCTTATTAATTTAAGGGTTTTTCACACTATCTGCTTTAGAATCAAATGAATCCTGTTAAGTATAATTTTAATTGATGTTAACACGATTATTATGATAAATCAATGATGAAAAATGAAGTTCTCCAGGCCCCGTCTTTAGAAATGAAAATAAAAAGAAGGAAACGAGTAGGGAATAATTATGTATTATAATATGTTAATACACAGACAGTGATACAGTGCAGTGATGCAGAGCGTTGATAAAGAGTATTGATACAGAATTGATACAAAAATTCTAGCGTTATAGTTTAATCAAAAAGAAGTTTGTCTACGAGATTGGCGATTGTATTTCAGTTCACTCTCACGCAAAAGGTTCCAGATATAGTCCCCCCATCATACTTTCATTGTACTGTCCCTTGTAGCGTTCCTCGAAAGAGCTGACATCCTGGTGAAATCTTTCACCTTGTTCTTCTGAGTAGTCTCCCATGTTTTCTTTGAACTCATCAAGGTGGGCGTGTAGTACGTGCAGTTTCAGCGACATCCGGCAGCCCATGCTCCGGTACGTGTCCACAAGTTCGTCAACGATTTCCCTGTAGTTCTCTGCCTTGTGGTTTCCGAGGAAACCTTTGACTAGAGAAACGAAGCTTGTCCAAGCTGCCCGCTCAACCTCAGACAGCTTCTCAGGAAAGCTGTCGGAGTCAATAAGTCGCTTCACCTGAGGGCCCACAAATACTCCTGCTTTGATCTTCGCCTCCGACAACTTCGGGAACAGCTCCTGGATGTGCTTCAAGGCCTCACCCTCTGGATCCAGCTGTTTAACAAACTGCTTAATGATGCCCAATTTGATGTGCAGGGGTGGCATCAGCACTTTCGTTGGCTCCACCAGCGGCTCTTGCTTCACGTTATGGGCCCCAACCTCATAGCCGGTCCTGAGGGGCCAGTTCCTCTTCTCGTAGTGAAGGGCTGTATTTCGGCTATCCCAGAGGCACAGATAGCAAGGGAACTTGGTGAAGCCTCCCTGAAGCCCCATCAAGAAGGCCACCATCTTGAAATCGCCAATGACCTCCCAGCTGAATTGGTCGTACTTCAGTGCACTCAGCAGGATTTTGACGTTCTGGTACTCTTCTTTCATGTGCACTGAATGAGCCAGAGGAATCGAGGGCCACTGATTTGTGTTGTGCAGTAAAACAGCCTTGAGGCTTTTAGATGAACTGTCGATGAAGAGCCGCCAGTCAGAGGTGTTGCAGGGAATGCCCACAGCGTCGAAGAGTCCTCTGATGTCATGGCAGTAGCACAACCCATCTCTAAGAGTGAAGAACACTGAAAAGCCGCGATGCCGCTTCCTCTGGGAAGTAATTCGAACGCTGTCGTCCAGTAAGTCCCACTGCTTCAGTCTGGAAATGAGCAGCTCGGCGTTGGACTTTGTCAAGGCCATTTCCCTGATGAGGTCGTTGATGTCCTCTTGGTTGGGGTAGTAGGGGCACCTTTCACCGGCCACCCGGCGTCGACGGCGCGCAGCAGATGACGCACCTTGCTCCTCCTCGGAATCATCATAGCTCGCTTCTTCTGCTGGACAAGATTGATCTCTCAAGGGAGGCTGTGGCACAGGTAGGTCCGTCGCGTTATGGGGAACAGGTGCAATAGATGACGGAATGTCAGGGTACTCAATGGGAGGCGCATTCTTCCCCTTTCTTCGTTTTGTTGGGTCCACCATACAGAAATAGCAGTCCGTGAGATGGTCTGAGGGCTCACGCCAGACACGGGGGATAGCGAAACGCATTGCCCTCTTCTCTCCTCTAAACCAACCTTCAAGAGTGCGGCGGCAGTAGTCACAGATGACATGTGGTGCCCAGCGTTTGTCTTGGTCACCGACTGGCATTCCGAAGTAGGCATGATAGGCTTCCTTTGCACGGGTGCAACTGTCCAAGCAGTGTTTTTTAGCCGTCTTTGCGAAGAACTCGCCGCACACGTAGCAGAAGGAATCCGCTGGGTATTTGCAACCACGAGCAGCCATAACAGTAACTTCGTCACACGTCACACGTCTGAAAAAGTAAAAATAATGGATTAATTTAACCCTATATGGACATAATTCTTATTTTTGTCTTAAAATTTTTTTTACCTATATTAAACATTCATTTAGAGTACTTTGAACATAAATATGTGATTTTTAATGTAATATATATATATATATAATATATATATAAATAATATATATATATATAATATATATAATAATATATATATATATATAATGTAATATATATAATACAAATTGGACAACCTTATACCACGTGGCAAAGAAGGCATGGATGTCAGAGCCATCAATATTGTTACGTTTCAATAAAATATTCTAGTGCTCAGTTTATCAGAATTGTTTTATATTACTTCAGCCACTCTAACAACATATATTGAGCAATAAAAAATTATTCAACTTACCTTTAATCAAATAAAGTGATAAAAAATAAAAAACGAACTGCGTAACCATACACTTTTACTTCTACTGACGCACTAACTTATTTTTTTCATTAAAGCTCGGTTTTCTGCAGTAGGAGTTGCCAATTCGTGATATAAACTCCTTGAACCGTTACAAATTTGACGATATCGTCATTTAAGTTAAAATGTACTTGTTTCGGTAAATATATAGTAAATTTTGAAGCGTTTACAGATCTGTCGCAGATGTCCATATACTGTAGGGTTAAAAAATAATAATATTTTTATTTCAACAAAATCGATGTACTGACAACAAACCCGAAGTTTAAAATCACTGACAGCTTTTTTCCAGTGATTTGAAGCATAATGAATCAGAAAATAAAGGTTATTGCCCAGAAACAAAGAAAATTTTTTTTTTTTGTTACACGGTGATAATTATTGTTCCTATATACATTATTATTCTGATCACCACATTAATGTAAAAAGATCCGTTCTTTCTACTTTGTTCCTAAGAGGTCTACGAATTTGTAGCCCAGAGTTCATTGACGACGAAATTAGTAAAATATACAAAATTGCTTTTGATTTAAAATATTCAAAGAACTGCATAGATAAGTCCTTAAAAATGGCAAAGAAAACCTTCTACGAAGTAAAGGATAAGATTCCTTATAACTAGGCTGACCATATTTCCTTGAGACAAAAACGGGACATTAGGATGGCAAAAAAGGGACGGGGGTTATGTAATATTCTGTATTCATGAAAAAGTAAGTACATAAACCGGGACAAAATTGACATTTTTATTAAAACGACGGGACGGCCAGGAAATATAAAACAAACGGTACTGTCCCGTTCAAAACGGTACGTATGGTCAGCCTACTTATAACACAAAAAATGTTTTAGTGTTACCATTCAGAGAAAATTTCCTTGATCTGCCGAATCTGCTGAGGACTTTTAACGTAAATATTGCGTTCAAAAATTTAGATGTAATTAAGAATTCATTGATTAAGAACTCCCCGTTAAGTGAACATGGTTGTGTATATAAAATCCCTTGCACAATATGTAATAAATTTTACATTGGCCAAACTGGTAAGACCCTTGAGTTACGTATTAAACAGCATCAATACAGTATAAGAAGTGGCCAGGAATCTAACGCCATTTTCATTCACGTAAGAGATACTAATCATCCCATTGATTGAAAAAATGCTTCCAAATTAAGGTTTAGTAAATCTATTGTTAGCAGAAATATACTGGAATCAAGTGTGATCAAGAATAATGCGGATTTGGTCCTTAATATTAGTCCTGAGTTGTATAAATTAGATTCGTGCATTGTCAGAAAGCTGGCGAAGGGCCTACTGTTTTCTTGACTGCATTCTTGCCCCCTTAATGGTTTGCCCTGGTTAAATAAATAAATATTATTGTAAGAACTGTTAACATTCTTATGTGTCTATTTTAATTGTAATATTTCTTTCGTGTATAATCTTTGGTTGCTGGGGGGGTTTATTGGACTTTTCAACTGGGTTGCTTTTGGGAAAGCAATTTTTCCAGACTGTTTGTAGAAAAATTTTGTAATATTCTGTAAGACGATGGCACCATTCCCTTTGTTTTCATTAATTTCTGGCCGTTTAATTTCCTGCTTTAATTAAATATTAGTGTTAATAACCATTATAATAATTTTTGTTTTCTGTACTGGTGTTTTGTCTAATTTCATCGATATATTCCTTTTATATTTAATAATTTAGCAGCCTACAGATTATGTTATCTATTTGTTATCTACGTTGTCTATTTGTTTTTCATTAAATTCTTGCCAATTAATTGCCTGCTTTAATTAAATATTAGTGTTAATAACCATTATAATAATTTTTGTTCTCTGTATTGTTTTTTTGTCTAATTTCATCTATATACTTCGTTTATATTTAGTAATTTAGCAGCCTACAGATTATGTTATCAATTGAAAAAATCTTTAGAGGGCTTTAAGGCCTTTAATTTGAGGTGCCGATTGTGAATTTTTTGCTTGCTTGTCTATTTAACTCATTTACTTTGTAATCTCTGTCTATTTTCTGTTCCTCCTTGATAATGTGAATATATCACGAAAGCGCTCGGACTTTGTGTTTCCTTTTCCCTGTGGTTGTTTGCTTATATATATATATATATATATATATATATATATATGGGATGAATTTCACAATAAAACACGTGAAATGAATAAATGCTGCAAACCCACAAGGAAAAAGAAAAACGATTCCAAGGCCTTTCGTGTATTCAAAGCTACACCTCGTCAGGGAATGAAGATAAACGGCGAGATACCCATAAATATATACAATGTACAGGAAAAACAAAACAATTAGCACATACTTAACAAGGGTTAATGAGAGGCAAAAGAAATTTTAACATGATATCGTCAATTTTATACGTCCCCGCACTGTTATTGAAATTGCTTTTAAAATGAATAAATGCACATTCTAGAATATTTCGTTCTATTATATCTCTGTTTTTAACAAGCGCTTTAGAACTACCCCACTTGATGCTATGGTTACATCTATACATATGGTTAAATAAAGCATTGGAAGTATTAGCTGTTCTACAAGCATATTTATGCTGTTTTACCCTAATATCTAACGTTTTACCGGTTTGGCCTATATATACTGAGTTACATTGTGTACATCCGATCGAATACACACAACCAACAACATTATCAGGGCTATTCTTTATTAGGCGTGATTTAACAGTATTATTATACTTAAAGATTACATTAATGCCAATTGCTTTAAGTACATTTGGAAGGTATTGAAAATTAACATGGTAAGGTAGGCTAAGGATATTTTTACGCTGAAATTCCTTTACAATTACATTATTATAATACCTATTCTTGGCTTTCTTAAGACAGTTATCTAAAAATGAAATAGGATAACATAATTTAGTACCAATATTCATGATATTGCATAACTCGGAATCTAAAAATTCAGGACTGAATTTATTCATTTTGAAAGCAATTTCAGTAACAGTGCGGGGACGTATAAAATTGACGATATCATGTTAAAATTTCTTTTGCCTCTCATTAACCCTTGTTAAGTATGTGCTAATTGTTTTGTTTTTCCTGTACATTGTATATATTTATGGGTATCTCGCCGTTTATCTTCATTCCCTGACGAGGTGTAGCTTTGAATACACGAAAGACCTTGGAATCGTTTTTCTTTTTCCTTGTGGGTTTGCAGCATATGTATATATATATATATATATATATATATATATATATATATATATATTATATATATATATATATATATATATATATATATTAGGGTGGTCCTTAAAATTCAAAGTTGGGAAGTTTCAGCTCCCACCCCCGGAAATCATTCGAATGGTTGAGAAAACTCTCTAGTTGAATTTTGTATTAAATCGGACAACGTTTACCCCTCCCTCATCGACCTTGAACCTTTACCCCCGGAGTTGTTGCCCGGTTGCAGTTGTTGCCGTTGTTGCCCGGTTAGCGATCCTGGGTCTGTAGGGTTCGCTTCCGAGAGTCCGGAAACTGGCAGCGGTGGCGAGCGACGACTTGCAGGAGGAACTGGAGTTGCTCCTCGTCGTGGGTCAGCGTCCGGTTGTACTCTTGGACGAGGGCAACTCGCTCGGCATGGTCGTTGATTACGGCGAGCCCTCCCACACGTGCCGCCGCTGTCTTGAAGTCTTCCCGCTTCGGCCAGGTCTCCGGGTCGACCTCGAGGAAGCCGTCCTCCAGTCGAAGTTTCTCGAAGAAACCTCGTGTGTTGGACGACGCCAGGTCTTCCAACTGAAGCCCGGCGAGTACTCGGTTTGGCAGCGTGGGCCGCTTCGCCGGGGACTCCTCACCGACCCGGTCGTGGAGAGAGGCGATGATCTTCCTCTTCTGATCGACGGCGATCCCCGGATCGAACAGCGCCAGCGCCACCAGCTCCTCCGACAGGTACCAGAGGTGGTTCTGGAACTTGGTCAGCGCCGCCTTGGCCACCGCAGGGTTGATGTCAGAGTAGGCCAGCAGGTCCTTGAGGAGGGCGAAGTCATTTCGGGGGGCAGTTGCGGCGATCGGGGCCTCCGTCCACGCCTTGGCGTAGACCCGACAGACGAAGATGCAGATGCTCCGGAGGCCACTCTCCTCCCTCGCCGTGAGTTTGAACTGCTGTCGGAACATCCAGACCTTCAAGGCGTAGATTGCCTTCGCCATCCAGCGGGCGTGGTGAATCGGCCCGGGAGCTCGGAAACGCACTCCTCGCGGGGGGACGTGACCGACGAAGAGGAGGGTGAGCTCGAGCAGCTCACGGTAATCGTCGCGCAGGTCCTTGCGCTCGACTATCGCCTTCTCAAACCACTCCGTGTCGACAGTGGTGAGCAGAGGAGCGACATCGGGGTGCGCAGCGCCGGACTCGTACTGGCTTCTGTCCAGGAAATCCCAGCGCTCCTGAAAACGCTTGAAGAGGGTCACGTCAGGACCGGACGTGGGGCCCATCACAGCCGTGAACGCCGCACCGAGGAGGAGCTCCAGCACATGATGGCGGCACGCGAAGTAGAGCAAGTCTTTCGCGAGGTGTTGCTCGATGAGGACGCACGCTCCGTTGTTCCGGCCGGTGTTCGAGGCGGTGGTATCGAATGACAAGCCACTCACTTGCTCAGTGAGCTCCCACTCCTCCAACGCGTTGAGGACGGCCTTGGCCATCTCAGAGCCCGTTCCACTCGGCAGCTTCGGGACGCCCAGGAGCTGCACCGCGCCGTTACCGGAGACCAAGATGGGAAGCCGATCGACTTGCTCCTTGCTCGTCAAGTCCTGCATGAGCTTGCCGTCCCAGTGAACGACAAGATTGCCGGCCCTCAGCTCTTCCTTGAGCGCCACGTTGAGCCTGGAGCGGTGCCTGCGCCGGTGTCGGCGGATGGAGCTGCGGTTGATATTGAGCTCTGCGACGTCGTGTCCAAGCGACCGGGCAACCTCCGTCAGGACGTAGACAGCTCCTCGGTCGGTCACCTTCGTGCGATCCAGCGACGACGCCACAGCCGCCGAAACGATGTTCGTCGTGCCCCGCTTGGAGCGCTTCGGAGCCCGAGGGCTCCCTTCTTCTCCATGGTCGTCGCTCTCCGCTGCGCTTGCGGCACCACTGGAAGAGGACGAAGACCACTCGAGCTCCACTCGGGCCGTAGATGTCGTCGCTTCTTCCTCGGCTCGCTGCCTCCGTCGGTCTTCTTCCCCTTGGCGTTGAGATGCGCGGGCATCGACAGCGGCTAGCGTCGAGTCGACGGACCCCAGCTTGCCGCGCCGACGGGGTTCGCGCTGAGCGAGGAGGAACGCCTTGTCCTCCTCGTTCTTGAGCAGCTCCATGGCGTTAGCGGCAGCGACGTCGAACAGGTTCATCATCCGCTCGCTGAACTCGTCCTACCGCTTCGCTTGAGCGCCAGCTCGCCCCTTGTTCCTCTTCACATCGTTGAACTCCTTGTGGAGCTTCTCAATCTTGGTGACGATGTGGTCCTTCCGGCGGAGTGGGATTCGCGCCTTGGACCACACCTCGGTGACGAGCTCGACGACCTGGTTGGCGGCCTCTCGAAGTGACTTCTTCTGGACGTCGATCCTGTAGACCGTCAGGGCCAAGACCTCTTTTTGCGAAGGAAGTTGCGACCCGGCGATCGATTCCTGCGGGGCAATCAGGTAGCGCAGCTTCGCTGCCATGATCCAGGTTATCTACTTAAAGGTTGAAGGAGTTATTCACTATTCAGTTTAAATTATAATCATTAGAATTTACAGTTTTACACACATTAGTTATCCAACCACTGAAGGGTAGCTTGACTTATGGTTAAAGGAGTTATTCAGTTTAAATTATAATCATTAGAATTTACAGTTTTACACACATTAGTTATCCAACCACTGAAAATCTGGAAAGAATGAAAAAAACAAACATTACAAATTATGTAACATTTACTTGAAAGTCAAAAAATTAGCTTAATGGTAATGCTCAATGAGGGAGGGGTAAACGTTGTCCGATTAAAACAATAAATCACCTAGAGAGTTTTCTCGACCATTCGAACGATTTCCGCGGGTGGGAGCTGAAAAATGTTCAACTTGAAATTTCACCCCCTAAGCAAGGACCACCCTAATATATATATATATATATATATATATATATATATATATATATATATATATATATATCGCTTTTTCGTTATTTACTTGTATATTAAGCCAAACATTTATTAGCAAATATAAAAAAGTTCATGTACAAGGAAAACCTCACGAATATGTTCTATAGCCCATGCCATTGTTCTATATAGCCCATGCTTCTTGAGCCAATCAATAGTGTCCTTTGTAGTAACCGTCAAACGATGTAGCTCTCGTAAATTTAAAGGCGTACAGTTAGAACCAGTCGTGATATTTTCGTTAAAACTAGGGATGCAACGGGTAGCACTTTTACCGGGTAATCGGGTACGGGTACCCGATCGGGTATTGAAGACGTTCCAAAATTTGTTGGTTTAGTACCGCGACTTATTAACTGTGTGCAGTTCAAGCACGTGGCTTTACTACAGGGTGGGGCACGGGAATCAAGTGTTTTTTGAATAGCTAGTAATCGGCCATTAGGAATGGGAGGGGCGTGCGGTAGGTAGCATTCCATTCCTGGGTTCATAGCATTTAACTTTAACTAACACTCACCTTTATCTTTCAGGTGCCATCATGGAGCAATGGACGTTAGAACACCGCATGTTCGCGTATGATCATTTTGTTAGGAGTGGCGAGTCAGTGACAGCAGTTCAGCGTGCGTTTCGCCGCAGATTCAACATTCATCGAAATGACTCTGTTCCCGCTCGTGACACAATCTTACGTTGGGTTAACAATCTTCGAACAGGAGGCTCAATAATGAAAACAAAACCGAAGGGGCCGCAACGCACTGTGCGTACTCCAGAGAACGTTGAAAGGGTCAGACAAGCGATGTTGCAAAGCCCAGGCCGCTCTGCTCGGAGACATTCAGCTGCACTCGGAATCAGCAATCGTACTGTTAGACGGATTTTGCATGAAGAATTACATTTTCACCCATACAAGTTAGCGATGGTGCAGGAATTGAATGTAAACGATTGCCCCCAACGACTGAATTTTGCACAGGAAATGCTTGCACTTTATGAGCAGAATGAAAACATGATGGTGGTAATGAGTGATGAAGCCCATTTCCACCTTAATGGGGCCGTCAACAATCAAAACTGTCGGTATTGGGCTGCTGAAAATCCGCGACAACTCCATGAAAAACTGCTGCATAGCCCTAAGGTTACAGTTTGGTGCGCGGTGGGAAAGTTTGGCGTCATCGGTCCCTATTTCTTCGAACAAAATGGGGTTACCGTTACCATAACATCTGGGCGTTACATTGAGATGGTGAACACCTTTTTCATCCCTGAGTTACGAAGAAGGCGTATTGCTCGTCGACATTTGTGGTTTCAGCAAGATGGGGCCACGCCACACACCGCCAGAACGTCAATGGCTGTTCTTCGCCCCCTGTTTCCCAACCATCTCATTTCGAGATTTGGTGACATTGCATGGCCCCCTCGGTCCCCTGACTTGTCCACATGTGACTTCTTTCTATGGGGGTACCTCAAGTCACGTGTCTACGAGGACAAGCCCCGTACATTAGATGCATTGAAGGAAGCGATCCGTCAACAAATCATCCAAATCAACAGAGACCTGCTGGGAAGAGTGGAGGCCAATTTTCGTAAACGCCTTCAACAATGCGTCGACGGCCAAGGACATCATATGCCAGATATAATTTTCGGTACATGATTATTATGACATGAAATGCTATGTTCTTACGAATGTTGTTCTACCAATATATTTTCTTTACAAAAATAAATATCATTTTCCTGATTATTCCAAAAACATTCCGTGACATCTCTAGTTAAAACTAACGAAAATATCACAACTTAACCAACCAACCAACCAACTTAACCAAGGGCATACAGTTGACCTAACCGGGCATTCAATTAACCTTGTAATTATCATATATATAAAAAAAAAGATGTATACAATAGTAGAAAAAAAAAAAAATTGCGGGTAAATAGCGAAAAAGAATATGCGGGTAAATAACAAAAAAGTGCCATATATACAGTATATACACACACACGCAAGGGTGTTTTAAGCGTCTGTGGGGCCCATAGCATTAGAAGATGGGACTCCTATCTGCCAGAAAATATGTTCTTTACCATCATTTTAATTTTTAAAACTTTATGACTGGTACAGTTTTATTAATTTTTCTCAAACTTTAATAGTAAACGAGAAACGTGTATTTATATCCAAAATATTTATTTTATTCATAAGTGATCAACTGTAAATGGCCTTTTATTTGTTCATACCTTTAACCTAAATTAATCCGACCCTGTTTCATACCCTTTTTCCCGAGCGAATTTTATGAAATTTTTTGAGTTTTTTGTGAACTTGTGTTGATTTCTTTTAAAAATTTAAACAAGCAGAGCCTTCGGCTCCCTGCCCTACGGGCGAGGCTTGTGCTTCGCAAACTCCCCTACGGCGAGGACACCTTCGCGGAGTACCGAGATGAAGACAAAAATATTATTTTACATTTTAACTATAACTTAACAAATTTTTAACCTACTTGCTCAGAACGCGAAGCTCAAAAGGTTAGGGTTACCCCTTTGGGGGGAGGTCATTCTTCCCTCTCCCCCCAAAACCCCATCACCCCCCTTCATGCAACTTGGGGGGCTAACCCCACCCCTTTGTTTCATACCCCCCTCCCCATTACCCCCACCCCACCCCGAGGTCATTCTCCCTCTCTCCCATTATCTCCACCCCACTCCCCCATTACCCCCCACCCCGAGGTCATTCTCCCTTTCCCCCCTTCATGCAACTTGGGGGAACTAACCCCACCCACCTTGTTGCATACCCCCATTACCCCTACCCCCCCATTTTCTGTTAAAAATAGTTGGAAGTTTGTGTAACACACGAAATAGAAGAAAATGCAGGATTTTTTTTAATAGTTAACGACACTCATATTAAAACAAATTTTTATTATGGGTGCGGGCCCCCAGAAATTTGGGGCCCGTACAATTTGCTACTTATGCTAATAGGGTAAGTAGTATGGGTGCAAAATGGGAGAGTACAGGAATGTTGCAGCGCAATTGCAAATATTGACCAATGTTGCAAGATGTTGCAAAGGGGTTATGCAGCAAGGGGAGGGGGTTTATGCAAAGGGTGAGGGGGGAATGTTGTAAGAGCAACAAGGGGTTATGAAACTTGGAGGCGGAATTATCCCACAAGAGAAAAAGAGGAGAAGGAGCGAGAGAAAGAGAGGTATTCGCCTGGCAGGAGCCAAGCGCATATTAAGACTTCATCCGAGCGCCCACTGTCTTATTAGGTGTAAGTCCGCCAGTTGGCTTAGAAGGCGTAAATGGCTTGTACAGGTTGAGTTGCCAAAGCACGTACAAAGAAGTCATCGTTAGCCACAACGTCATTATTAAATACAAGTTTATAAACACTCCTTTCCAATCGAGGGTTTATTTCTACCGACCCGAGCTTTTCAATCGTGAACTCTTCTTCACACTGCATAGTGGCAGTTGAAATAATCTTGTAAGTCGTTACCACAGCTGCTCATTATATAAAGAAATAGTTCTTCAGGGTGAACGGTGTAGGTGAGCTCAGCCCTGTACCGCTCAAATGTTTTGTACCAAAGTTCATGATATTTCAAAGCGTCTAAACTTTTTAAGTAATCCTCCAGCTCTAGACCATTCTCACTTTGTTCAACCCTACACTCGGTAAACCCATCGAGCAGAGCGGTGTATGCGTATTCAAGAACCGTATCAAAATAAAGCATATCCGTAACACGCGCGTCTAATATAGGCTTCAGCTTGCGGAATCGACGATTTCAAACATTCTGTCAAGGATGAAACGGTTTCGCGTAGGGACAAGAGCGCTATTATCAGAAGCATTCTTCGACATCAGCCGTATATCAATGCATGGCCGTTCGTTATTTATACACAACGTACAAACAACGGCATATGTTTCCAGTACATAGTTAATGGTACCGGATTTACGCCTGAACACGCGCAACGACTTCGTCACGGACACATCGTACACGGCGTTGAGAATGCTGCTCAGAGGCAGTTCCATCGTATTCGAGGAGCGCACGTCCAGTCGGTTCAAGCTCTGAGATGACTATGAGCCACCTGCAACGGATCGGCTCGACGGGCGGAGTGAGTCACACCATAAGCTAATGAAACGTGTACGGCGCTGTTCCAACATGAATAATTGTATCCCATTATATTGGGTAGGTGTTTTGAGAAATTTTCCGATACATGAAGCAATATCGGTTTTAATGTTTTATCACTCACCACACGTTCATTTCCACAAACTAAACATCTTCACAATCCGGCGCACTATTTGAGAGAAACATGCCCATATTTTTCCCTTTTGTTTAACAATCGATACTCGTCTCTAAAGTCTGTTAAAAACTCACACAGGCCATTAGCCACAACCTCACTACAAACCTCGTCATGATATATATTAATATAGTAGTAAAAATACTTAAGATTCTCCATGATAACAAGATTTACATTCTCAGTCGCAGGGTACGAGTACTCGGTATGATGCAACATGACATAATATCGCTTGTCACACCACTCATCAACAAGACTCACTATCCATAATCGTTTCTTATCTTCTGAACGTGTTGCTTCTTCTACTTTGCGGTATATGTGAGCCTTTATAAAGGTTAGGTCTATAACATACTTCAATACATCGTTTGTACTACGAAATCCTACAATGTCCTCGCCAGAATACCCGTAGAATATTTGAACACCTTGGTCCTTCGCACGGCTCAATGTAGCCTTAAAAGTATCAAAGGAGGGGGAATAGGGAGTTTTTCAGTATCCACCACATCTTGGCACTTTGCCGAATACCACTTCATAAACGTTGAACACACAATATTAAAGGTAGCCATTACTATTTTTCGTCTACGCGGGAGAATACACATCTGAGATCCAGGGCTTACTGCGATCAACTGAGCACGCAGGGAAGAGATATGCCCAGGTAGTAGCAGGAGTCACGTAATCAATCATACAGGTGGGCTAGAACTTTCCCCTGTACACATGCTGGGCGGAGCTTAGAATTTTCTCCTGTGTACACACACACACACACACACACACACACACACACAAAGGAGAAAGTGAAACGCTAATTGAAAGACAGTTTATTTAAAAACGAAATATTCAAGGTGTATATATATTTACAAATACGTGTAATAAATAAGTTAGCAATAGACATATCAAAGATTATGGTATCCAAAGGGCACGGTATCATAGGTACCAGGTACCTGGTAACGTTTCCTATAGATGTTACGGCATACCTTTGTACCCCTAATTTCCTTCACGCCCCGCAGCTTCTGCGCCCGAAAATTGTGGGTACCTACAGTTAGTTGGGGCGGCCGGTCGCCCTCATCATCGTCCAAGCACACTAGATCCTTCAACGAATCAAAGTTAACGACCCGCCGATTCGTCTGGTTGAGCGTGATACCCTTAGCTGTCACGATATATTTCATATCCTCCCCCACCCTCAACCGTACCCCATAAGTTTTTGGCCCTGTTGAGACAAAAGAGTCGGCGTATGCGATGTCTCCATACTCATCCTTGATCTCATCAGTCAACTCCCCGAGGAATTCACCAATAGGAGGCATGTATTCACCCTCCCTCTCTGTGAATATCACACTATCTGTATCGGCGTACAAAACCCTCCGCCCAAGAGGGTAAGTATTACCTACATTCACGATCTCCATGACCTCTTTATCGGGAGCGTTGGCAAAATCGCAGACTTCACTATAACTAGGCTGACCATATTTCCTTGAGACAAAAACGGGACATTGGGATGGCAAAAAAGGGACGGGGGTTATGTAATATTCTGTATTCATGAAAAAGTAAGTACATAAACATCTTGAGCTTACAATTATTCTTCAGTGACAGAACCCATACAAAACGGTACTGTCCCGTTCAAAACGGTACGTATGGTCAGCCTAACTATAACTTTGTGCAAAATGAACGTTCCCTTTGCCAGTATTATGTGCAAATTTTCCCCAAAGACTGTTTAGAGACAACTTTTCGCTAAAGCGCTTGCCTGGGTTCTTTACAATTTGGGAACGGTCAAGCTGTATACCTTCACGGTCACGGTAACGTTGAATATAGGCCGATTTTTCATCTTCAGTATCAACTCCTCGCGGATACCCTGATGCTTCGACCTTATCTTTCAAAAAACCGTTTATATATGGCGTGAAAAGGTTGGGTAGCTTCTGAAACCTCCACACCTCATGTATCTTCATTATTCTATACCCATGGCGAGCGGTTAGGGCCAGCTCAGGGCTTGTATATACACCTCTGATCTTACGCTGGTGGGTTGTATGGTCACAATCACCATTGTTCTCTTCTGCGCACTTCACGCACAGGGGAAACATGGGCTTGTGATCGATAACGACGGGTAAGATCGGCATCCATAAATCGCGAGGGGGGAGCACGTCTATGAAAAAGAGTCCAAAGTAGCGCTCATTCAAGTTAGCTGAAAACTCACCGATGGTTGGTATGGTGGGACCCGCCATTTTTTCAGGCGCACCTACGGGGTACGGATTGTTCTTCATCACGTAGCGGTATAAAGAACAGAAGTCGTAGTAATGGAGTTTCACACCCTCCGTAGGCGGAAAGTATAGCTTGAAGGGATTTGTACGCCCTCCGAACAAGCTATCACCGTATTTGAGAGGATCTAGCACCATTGAACGTTTGATCGTGTTTATTTCTTCACGGTACTGTCCATCTGCTTCCGTCCGTGCATCATACTCATGCTCCCACAAGACTTTGTGAGTGAACTGGGAGCCTATAAGTTGATCGCGGGTGCGGGTCCACGCAAGACAGTCGGCAGGAGATCTACCGTGGATATCTCCTACGATTTTACACTCAGGACGGGGGTATCCATGCCACCAGCAATCGTTAAAGGAGTACAGTCTTCTCACCAGTGGCACGGTTTTCACTTAGACCATCAACCCAAAAAACACGACCATTAACCTTAATGGGTACTTCACTCGTGTTGCGGGCATACTTTATGTATACACCTGTCTGCTGCAGTAGGTGTGACTGACTAACTTATTTCCCATCCGGTTAGAGCCGGGTTGGGTCCCTCTGATGACTTCTGTACTTCATCCAGGTTCGTCTGTCTCTCGCCATCGCTGTCAGCTCTCTCCATTCTCTCCCTGCGTTTCCGCTCTTAAAACTCGCCAACCATGTTCTTCTTGGGCGTCCCCGCGGTCAGGTTCTATCCTCTCTTGCGTACATGGCTCTTCTGGGCAACCTCTCCTCCCTCATTCTCTCCACATGCCCAAACCATCTTCTCTGAATATCTTCGACTTTGCTATTCACTGGGATCTTAACGTTGGTCCGGTTCCTGATCTCCTCATTGGTCACCCGGTCCATCCATCTCACCCCACAAATCCTTCTCAAACAGTACATCTCAAATGCATTTAACTTTTTCTGTTCTTTCTCTCTCATTATCCAACTTTCAGCTCCGAACAGTACTGTTGGCAGTACTATGGATTCATACAGGATTGTATACAAAGTTTTGTCCGATAAATAAAATTTATTCAATAAAACCAAACATAATTAATCTTCAGTCGTAGAAAGATGTTCAAAGTAATCGCCTTTATTTGCAATACATTTTTGCCATCTTCCTGGCAATTTCCTGATGCCATGTGCAAAGAATGTCCGTGGTTTAGCGGTATTCCAGGCATCTAGAACAGCGTGAATTTCTTCCGCAGATGAGAACTTCCTATCACGAACTGAAGATTTAAGTGGGGAGAAAAGGTAAAAATCAGACGGTGCGAGGTCTGGTGAATATGGGGGATGTGGCAATACTGTAAAACCGAGATCGCGCAGTTTCTGAACAGTTTTAGCAGCTGTATGAGGCTTCGCGTTATCATGGAGGTAGTGAAGATGGTGGTATCCCCCATTAACTAGTCGCCGACGTTTTTGCTGAATTGCTACCTTCAAGCGATCTAAATGCTGACAGTAAATATCAGCATTTATTGTTTGTCCACGTGGCAATACCTCCAAAAGGAGAACACCCTTGCAGTCCCAGTATACCGAGAGCAGATGTTTACGAATGGTCAACGTCCGTTGAACTTCCACATTTGGGATATCACCATCTCCTCTCCAACTCATATGGTGATAGCTGCCATCATTGTCCCAATAGATCCAAACTTCGTCCATTGTAATTAATTGTCCCAAGAAATCATTTGCAGCATATTTCTCCAACAACTCTAAACATATTCGTTCACGGTTTGCCTTTTGTTCAACAGTTAAATAATGTGGAATCCATCGATTAGATAAATAACGTTTTCCCCATCTGAATAAGATGCTGCTGAATTGTTCTGTGACAAACTCCCAGTTCTAATGCAATACTCCTAGTCGTAGCATACTTCTCTGTATCCAGAAAGTTTTGTATACTTGTGTTCAAACCAGTGATGGTCGACCACAACGTGTTTATCATCGACATTGAGATTGTTTTCCTTGAATTGAGCCACCCACCGACGACATGTACGTTCATTTGTTGTTTCAGCACCAAGTGTCGAGTTTATCTCTGCTGCTATGATTGCAGGTGACATTCCACGTTTCCAGAAGAAATAAATCAGCTTACGTACGTCTCTTCGTTCAAATTCCATGCTTAAAAATAAGCAATAAATGATAAATGCAGCGAGAAATGAATGAAGAGAAAATGATGATGGCTGACGGTTGGGTAGGCTAGTCGCTATGTAGCGCCTAGCCTACGCATAGCCTACGCATAGTGTTCGAAGCACGAGAATTATATATTAAATAAATCAACCGAATTTCAGTAGCCATAGACCTCATAATTACAAGAATATCAGCGTTTATTCATCGGACAAAACTTTGTATACAATCCTGTATAATCTAATTTTTAGTTTCATACTGATGTGGTTGTCTTTCCAGATTTTAGCCATTTTATTCATTACTGCATATCCCATTTTAATCCTCTCCTGCATTGCTCGATAAGTGTTGTTGTCACTGGTAAAGTAGGTGTACGAGCCAGTAAATAGCCTTGTGCCCATAACTGCGGGGATTGTTTCTGTGGATAACGCGTAATGTGTCTTTAGGCATGAAGTTATTCTTGAACACCGTAAAACATAATGAGGCGATGGTGGTTGCGACTTGCAACGGATCGCATTTGAAACGACCTATGTACATCCTTCTAAAGGCCTGAAAACATACTCTAAGCACGCGCACATCATTCACGCAATAACGCTCACATTCATCAGCTATATTATAAGGATTACATTCATTAAAACTGTTGTAGTATCGGTCAAAATCTTCACGTCCATCTGTACTCATACATTCATAGTTCAAGTAATGTTTGGGTGGAGGTAGTCCTACGTAATTTAGTTTTGCTAGTGAGGAATGTGTAAGGGAAATATCCTTTTGAAACTTCAGCAGCTACGCCCATCACCTTGGGTAGCTTTGCTAATTTACAAGGTGTGAATAATAAAATATCTTTAAACTGTACATTACCTCTTATTTGCATCTGTATTAGTTTGTTGCCTCTTTTCAAGGGATCACCTGTAAATATCTCAGATGACTCTTGCTCAAGCAACTCCTTATAAAGGAACTGTGTCAAATTTTGCCCCGTTATGGGCTAGAATATACACAGTCATTTTTTTAACTTGTCTGTTAACTTCACGATATAGGACACACAGAGTTTCACAGGGCTATTGTGGGCATTCGTTTTAAAAACGTTTGTCCGTTTGCCACATTTGTGACACCGATCACACCAATCTCCATACACTCATCACAGATAGTCTGGCTTACAAGTAAATGTGGAATAACCCCTTTGGTTTCAGCGTTCGTGTATGTTTTTATATCGTAGTACACGGTTATATAAGGGCTATTTTAGGCTTGGCGTCTTTCATATAACATACATGCTTTACTCCAACCGCCTTATATTTCTCATGGCATGTAAAACAGTGAATTTCATCACATTTATACTTGAAATTCCCCCAATTATCCATCATATGAAACATACCACATTCACAGATTCTCATTTTCCTGCACGTGCCAATTGATTTATGGAGCTCAAAACAGATATTATTGAAAAGTGTGCGTCTACACACATCACAATCCCTCTTCTCAGCTTCAACTACACGGCTTTCACATTTGGAGCTTTTACACTGCTCACATACCATGTGACAATCCTTACAATGTTTCACTGTATCATCCGCAAACTCGATACAACCCTTACACAAATCGTGATGTCGTCCATATTTTCGACTTTTATCATAACTCGCGTAAAGGTCCCTTATATTACGGATGGGTAGATATGTTGTCCCTGACAGCCCTAAAATAAGTAGGGGTCTTGTACGATCTCTCACACAGCTTTTAAAAACATACACAGTTCTACGACGATCATCCATTCCAAATACAACTATACGAACATTCATTTCCTGTTCTACCCTTCTCAGCTCCTCAGGACCCATATTACAGTCAAACTCGAGTTTACAGTCTACAGCTAGTTTACGGGCACGCTCCACTACCGTAGGCAACCAAAGTTTTTGGGTCCGTGTATTTAGTACAGTAAACATACGAGCTAAGACTAGTGCTATAAAGCCGCAACCACGATCGACGTTTATATGCCGTTTATAAATAGCCTGAGAATTGAAGTTAAGCGTATAAGGTGTGGCACTATGACCCGCAACACGGAATACACGGTCAATATTTACCGTGAAGTTGTCCATATTGAAGGCTATACTACTTTGAGAGGCCTGCATTATACGGCCTAATATATACTCTATATCTTCAGCTGCCAAGCGTCTGAACGGTATTACTACCCAAAAATCATCTACATCTTCGTCATCTGACCCGAACCTGAAGGACAGCCTCGTCCTGACTCCACGTTCGTCGCGGTTCTGAAGGGCAAACGCTACAATACGTTCAACTATGCGCCGTAGTCCGTGTTCAAAACCATTGCTATACACGGATCTAGGATCAACCCTGACTATATACCGATTTCTAATGAAGGCTGGGGTGAGGGTAGCGATGCGCACCAACTCGAATGTTATGCCATCCTCAACAGAACGAGAAGCTGCTGTGGAGGAGGTACCTGGAATTGAACAGGAATAAGGGGGTATATTTGAGGAAGGTACTATTGTGGAGGTTGTGTCGTAAGGCGTAGAAGGTTGGGGCTCTATTACTGGTGGTCTAACAACCGGCGCAATCCTGGCGCGCTTTATATCTGACGTGGTGGGCTCTTCATCATGCCTCCGCTTTGAACTGGCGCGTGCTACAGGTATCGCTGGTGAGGATTCGTCAGCGGGGATGGATTCTGTGATGACAACTACACTATCGTCAGGGTCATCTGTAATATCGATGATGGGGTGCTGTACCTCATCGTCATTCACGGTCCTGTGTGCGAAGAGAAAAGCAAAACTGTGGAATATAAGGGTCATCACCTAAATATTTATTATATTTTATAAATGACCCACTTAGGAGCGTGACGTGCAGGGCTGTGCACTTTCGGGTCGGGTTCGGGTCTGGATAATTTTTCTAATTTACTTTCGGGTCCGGGTCCGGGTTATTTTTCTAATTTACTTTCGGGTCCAGGTCCGGGTCCGGGTCGGGCCCGAACGTTCACTTTCAGGTCCTGTCGGGTCTTTCAGTATATGACCCGGGTCTGGGTCGGGGCCATTATTAAAAATGTAATAATTATAATCTGGTATAGGATAGGTAATGAGACTGCTACCGTAGGTACCTACATTAACGTGTTTTCTGTAACATAGTAAAACATTATATGGCTATACGGTAGTAGCCTAATCATATACTGATATATTAATTAATCCGATTTTAGAAATGTTTGAAAGTAGGTATATTAATTGTATTAATATTTTCTAGTAACTAGGTATAGTTATATGATACATGCATTGCTAAGGGGCAAAGTACGATGTATGATTGCTCTCTTCAGCTCCCTTATTCTAAATTTTAATTAATTTTGTGAAAACAAATTCTATATTTTTTGGAGTGAACTCAAATGGAAATTATCATCTTGCATTAAAATTAAATATTTTGTTTATCTTAAAAAACAAAAATAAAATCGTTAATATGAAATAATTAAAGTCATTTGGTAGTAATATTGTCTTTATATTTTGAGGGCAACATATTCTGTGAACTCCTTTAAAACAGATATTGATATAGCGGCATAGTCTATACTTATTTCTCCTAGAATCTAGATTGAAAGTTGTGGCAAGACAGGAAAGAAATTTCTGAATTTTTAACTGATTTTTTATTTTGAATATACACAGTATATATATATATATATTAATATATATATATATTATATATATATATATAATATATATATATAATAAGCAAACAACCACAGGAAAAAGGAAAAAAGAAACACGAAATCCGAGCGCTTTCGTGATATATTCACATCTTCATGGAAAAACAAATAATAGGCAGATTTTACAAAGTAAATGAGTTAAATACACAAGCGAAAAATTCCCAAACGGCAACTCAATTTAAAAACCATAAAACACACTAAAGATTTTTTCAATAGATAACTTAATCTGAAGGAAGCTAAATTATTGAATATAAAAGAACTATATAGATGAAATTAGACAATTAACATGTACAGAGAACAAAAATTATTATAACAGTTATTAGAAATAGTATTTAATTAAAGCAGGCAATTAAGTGGCAAGAATTTAATGAAAACAAAAGGAATGGTGCCAACATCTTACAGAATATTCCAAACTTCTACAAACAATCTGAAAAAACTCTCCCAATAGCCAATTTGATCAAAAGTCTAATAAACCACCAAGCACACAAAGATTACACCGGTCTGCATGAAAATCGACTTCTTTATTTTGAGTTGTGATTCTGAAGCAGTTCGCTGCGCTGAATTAAAAAATGCTACCAGTTTTTTTCTATCACCCACAGTTTTAAAGTTATTAGCAAAACAATTTTGGTGCGTTTTGTAATTTTTTACCTTTTTTATCTTTAATTAATTTCGTTTTTTCATATTTTTCGGATAGATAATTCTAACATTACGTCTTTAAAATTTTAATAATGGCTTCTAGAGGATGTACCCATAGTCCAGACATATTTTGTTATATTTGTGGTCGGTATGTTGTTGTAAAACAAAGGACAAATGTAACGACCTTCATTAAGAGAGCTTATCATGCTTATTTTGGAATTAAATTAGGAGATCAAGACAAAAGTTGGGCTGCACACAAGGTTTGTCTTACGTGTTTTGCGGCACTAAGGAATTGAAGCAAAGGTAAAAAGAAAAGTTTGCCATTTGGGATCCCTATAGTATGGCGCGAGCCTAGAAACCATACCGACGACTGCTACTTCTGTTCTTGCAATGTTAAAGGTTATAATGCAAAGAATAAAGAGAGCCTTCAATACCCAAGTCTTCCATCTGCAATAAGGCCGGTACCCCATGGTCCAGAAGTTCCTATTCCCCCCACCCGAGAGTCTGGATCAATACAATTTAGATTCTGATTCAGCTCCAAATCCAGATAATGATGATGTTTATGAACAGCCAACAGCTGACCGAGATCCTCCTAAACCATTAGCCCAAGCCGAACTAAATGACTTAGTCAGGGATTTGAATCTGCCAAAGGACTCTGCAGAACTTTTGGGGTCTAGATTGCAGGAGAACAATTTATTGGCATCCGACACATACTTCGCTTGGTACAGAAATCGTGAGAAAGACTTCGTGCCTTTTTTCGAAGAAGATGGTCCCTTGGTATTTTGCAAGGACATCACAGGATTAGTGTGCAAGCTAGCCATCGAATACCAAACCAGTGACTGGAGGTTGTTTATAGATTCCTCTAAAACCAGTCTAAAAGGAGTGTTACTGCACAACGGTAACAAATATGCATCAATCCCAGTGGCCCATTCTACTCATTTAAAAGAGACTTATGATAACATGAAACTGCTTCTGGAAAAAATTCAGTATCAAAATCACAGATGGATATTGTGTGGGGATCTCAAAGTCCTTTGCATGTTACTTGGGCAGCAATCAGGATACACTAAGATGCCAATCATGCCATGTTTCATCTGCGAATGGGATAGTCGAGCACGTGACCAGCACTGGAAGAGGAAAACTTGGCCTCCTAGAGAGAATCTTACCCCAGGATCAAAGAACATTTTACATGAACATCTAGTTGAACCAAATAAAATCCTCCTACCACCCTTGCACATTAAGTTAGGCTTGATGAAGCAGTATGTGAAAGCATTGAATAGAGAAGGTGAGTGTTTCAAGTACATTTGTTCAAAATATCCAAAGATTAGCTACGAGAAAATAAAGGAAGGTGTTTTTATAGGTCCTCAGATTAGAAAGTTATTGACAGACGATCATTTCCTGAACACAATGACCAATAAAGAAAAAGAAGCATGGCTTGGTTTCAAAGATGTTGTTGAAAACTTCTTGGGGAAACTACAAAAGCCAAAATTATGAAAGACTGGTGGAAAATATGCTTAAAAAGTTTTGCGCCTTAGGCTGCAACATGAGCCTGAAAGTTCACTTCTTATTTTCGCATCTTGACCATTTTCCCGAAAATCTCGGAGATGTCAGTGAGGAGCAAGGGGAACGATTTCACCAGGATATCAAAACCATGGAAAGAAAATATCAAGGAAGATGGCATACAAATATGATGGCGGATTACTGCTGGTGTCTGCAACGAGATCAGCTTAACGAACAGCGTAAGAAAACATCAAAGAAGCACCGGTTTAGTCGTCATTAGTCAGATCTACCTTCGTAGTCTTAAGTCTTTGGAATAAGTCCTGAAATGTTTGCAAGTAAAGAAGATAAATATATTTTGTTTCTTTCAGTTATTTTTTTATTCTTTCATAAACAAGCAATATGCTTGTCCAAGAACTAGGAGCTATTTAATTCTGCTTTAATTAGGTTTTACTCTATCACCTAAAGATTTCGTGCTACAAGGGGTGTTGTAATACCTCATCTGTCCCCAAATGTTAACCACCCATTGATTAGAGGGGAGAGAGTATTTTGCTGGGAACGGGACTGGTTCTTATATATATTTACCCTACATTATTATGTAAGCGTTACTGTAGTCTATAACAACAAAATTTATGGTTTAGCATGTGCAATCCAATGTTGGTCTCAATAAGATGGTTCACATTTGGGGATAAATGGGGGATTTATGACACACCCTGTAGTAAGAAAACCATACGTGATAGGGAAAAACTAACTATATTTTTGAGATCAGCGCACTCAAATTATATACAATCACCAACTAGTTTGTAAAAATCGATTGACAAGTTTTCAAATGTGTACTGGTGTTATATACGAAAGAAATATTACAATGCACACATAAGAATGTTAACAGTTCTTAAAATAATATTTAACCAAAGCAAACCGTTAAGGGGAAAGAATGCGGTCAAGAAATCATTAGGCCCTACGCCAACTTTCTAATTATGTACGGGTCTAATTTATACAGCCCAGGGCTTATATTAAGGACCAAATCCACATTATTATTGATCACACTACTAGATTCAATTATATTTCTGCTAACAATAGATTTACTAAACCTTAATTTGGAGGCATTTTTCCAATCAGTGAGGTGATTAGTATCTCTTACGTGAATGAAAATGGCGTTAGATTCTTGGCCAATTCTTATACTGTATTGGTGTTGCTTAATACGTAACTCAAGGGACTTACCAGTTTGGCCTATGTAAAATTTATTACATATTGTGCATGGAATTTTATATACACAACCCTGTTCACTTAAAAGGGAGTTCTTAATCAATGAATTCTTAATTACATCTAAATTTCTGAAAGCAATATTTATGTTAAAATTCCTCAGCAGATTCGGCAGATCAAGGAAATTTTCCCTGAATGGTAACACTAACAAATTTTTTGTGTTATAAGGAATCTTGTCCTTTACTTCGTTGAAGGTTTTCTTTGCCATTTTTAAGGATTTATCTATGCAGTTCTTTGGATATTTTAAATCAAACGCAATTTTGTATATTTTACTAATTTCGTCGTCAATGAACTCTGGGCTACAAATTCGTAAGCCTCTTAGGAACAAAGCAGAAAGAACGGATCGTTTTACGTTAATGTGGTGAGCAGAATAATAATGTATATAGGAGCAATTATTAGTGGGTTTTCTGTAAATATTGTACTTAAACTTTTTTCCAGACCTATATATTAAAACATCTAAAAAAGGGATCGAAGAATCAGTTTCTATTTCAACTGTAAAATTGATAGAGGGAATTAAATTATTAAGTTTGGGTAAGAATTTGATGGATACCACGCGCCACTTCGAGACCTCTTTGCTTTTCCCTGGCCTAGCACTGTTTGTTTCTACCTTTTGTTTGGCTTTAGTTAAGTCACACAAGCGAAAGGTTCACCTGATATTTCTAAGATGTCTAAGTGAACAAGTTCTCCCCACCTCTTTACTCCCTAATAGACTTCTGAATTTGAGAGAACGCCCCTTCGATGAATTCCAGAGAATAGTGTTGCAGAAGCATATAGAAATTACTAAGATTGAAGTCGAAGAAACTTTTAAAGTTACCAGGGCGAGAAGAAAGATATAGTTTTGACAGGGCAATTCCACCTGAATGGAAACAGCGGTTATTGGACTATTGTTATAACAAACTTAGACGAGAATGTAGTGTTGTGGAAAGGAAATTGGATATTAAATTACAAATTCTAACTGAACGAAGTGATTGGACTAAGGATGCTAACCCAGGATTTGTGATAAATCTATCAGATAAAGTGTTAAATAAAAATACGGTCACAGCTCTTGGATATGGAATGAATTTTTCAGCAGCTAAAAAGGATGTGCACTGTATAGAAATAGCTAAGGCATTTTGTAACTTAGAAAAATATAATGATTTACCTATAGAGGATGTGAATATTTGTAAAGGTCTAGTATATAGTGCCATGTCTAAACCCTCTATTCCAAATTGTCCACAGAGGTTTTTCGACTCTTATGAAGCTTTAAGGAAAGATCAGAATCTACATATGTATAACCAAAGCCGATAAATCAAATGCCCTAGTGATCCTCAATAAAGACGTTTACCTAGAAAAAATGTATGACCTTTTGAATGACGCGGACACTTACGTGAAATTAAGGAACAATCCACTTGAAACAGTGAACAGTGCATTTAACAAGAAAATTAAGCAAATTTTGAATGGTAAAGAAGTATTACTTAAACAGTTTTTGAGTACTTCACCGTCATTACTCTATATGTATGACCTGATTAAAACTCATAAGCAAAATAATCTTGCAAGGCCTATTGTTAGCTCTATAGGATCTATCTCATATAAGCTATCCAAATGGCTTGTTTCCATTCTTAATCCTCTCCTGGGCACAATTTCACAATCACACACAAATAATAATGTAGACCTTGTGGAAAAATTAAATAGTATCAGTGTCAATTACAATTTTATAATGGTAAGCTTTGATGTTACCGCTTTATTTACAAGAGTCCCGGTGGAGGATCTATTAGTGTTTCTTTCGGAAGAATTGGTTAAGCATATTTGCCATTACCTGTGGCTACAATTATAGAATTAATTAAGCTGTGCATAGTAGACTCGAAATTTGTGTTCAATAATGAATATTTTAGGCAGAAATTTGGTATGGCGATGAGAAACCCCCTCTCCCCCATTTTAAGTAACTTATATATGGAGTTTTTTGAAACTAAGTTATTAAGGAAGATTCTGCCAAATTATGTTCCATGGTTTAGATATGTAGATGATGTTCTTTGTCTTTGGCCAGTATCTTTAAATCTCAATGAATTCTTACCCAAACTTAATAATTTAATTCCCTCTATCAATTTTACAGTTGAAATAGAAACAGATTCTTCGATCCCTTTTTTAGATGTTTTAATATATAGGTCTGGAAAAAAGTTTAAGTGCAATATTTACAGAAAACCCACTAATAATTGCTCCTATAACATTATTATTCTGCTCACCACATTAACGTAAAACGATCCGTTCTTTCTGCTTTGTTCCTAAGAGGCTTACGAATTTGTAGCCCAGAGTTCATTGATGACAAAATTAGTAAAATATACAAAATTGCGTTTGATTTAAAATATCCAAAGAACTGCATAGATAAATCCTTAAAAATGGCAAAGAAAACCTTCTACGAAGTAAAGGACAAGATTCCTTATAACACAAAAAATTTGTTAGTGTTACCATTCAAGGAAAATTTCCTTGATCTGCCGAATCTGCTGAGGAATTTTAACGTAAATATTGCTTTCAGAAATTTAGATGTAATTAAGAATTCATTGATTAAGAACTCCCCTTTAAGTGAACAGGGTTGTGTATACAAAATTCCATGCACAATATGTAATAAATTTTACATAGGCCAAACTGGTAAGTCCCTTGAGTTACGTATTAAGCAACATCAGTACAGTATAAGAATTGGCCAAGAATCTAACACCATTTTCATTCACTAAGAGATACTAATCACCCCATTGATTGGAAAAATGCCTCCAGATTAAGGTTTAGTAAATCTATTGTTAGCAGAAATATAATTGAATCTAGTGTGATCAAGAATAATGTGGATTTGGTCCTTAATATAAGCTCTGGGCTGTATAAATTAGGCCCGTACATAATTAGAAAGTTGGCGTAGGGCCTATTGGTTTCTTGACCGCATTCTTTCCCCTTAACGGTTTGCTTTGGTTAAATATTATTTTAAGAACTGTTAACATTCTTATGTGTGCATTGTAATATTTCTTTCGTATATAATCTTTGTGTGCTCGGTGGTTTATTAGACTTTAATCAGGTTGGCTATTGGGAGAGTTTTTTCAGATCGTTTGTAGAAGTTTGGAATATTCTGTAAGATGTTGGCACCATTCCTTTTGTTTTCATTAACTTCTTGCCACTTAATTGCCTGCTTTAATTAAATACTATTTCTAATAACTGTTATAATAATTTTTGTTCTCTGTACATGTTAATTGTGTAATTTCATCTATGTAGTTCTTTTATATTCAATAATTTAGCTTCCTTCAGATTAAGTTATCTATTGAAAAAATCTTTAGAGTGTTTTATGGTTTTTAAATTGAGTTGCCGTTTGGGAATTTTTCGCTTGTGTATTTAACTCATTTACTTTGTAAAATCTGCCTATTATTTGTTTTTCCCTGAAGATGTGAATATATCACGAAAGCCCTCGGATTTCGTGTTTCTTTTTTCCTTTTCCCTGTGGTTGTTTGCTTATTAATAAGATCACGTGTTATTCTGTGATTTTACTGTATATATATATATATATATATATATATATATATATATACGCTTCTTAACTGAAATATTTTTATTGGGACTATTCCACACTATTTTATTTGAGAAGACTTTATTCCCCAACACCGTTCGATCGCAAACACAATACTGCGTCTAATAATGATTGCGAAAGAAAATTTCTTTGCGGGTTCAGAATGAAGCTTAGAGCGGAGAACAATCTTTCAACGCTAACTTGTGCGCACGGAGTAGACAATGCTACCAAGGCTGCCTGTTTTAATTCTCCTCCTATTTCCATCCACTATTTCATGGGATCCTGATGGATCAGTTTCCCAGCTGAATCTTTCTTTTTCGCGAGGCGAGGACATTTTTCAAACTGTATCACACCTGCATCAAACTTTGCAATCAGTGACAGTTTAAATTCGTCCTTCCTTCTGGAGAAGTCTTTCATTTTGTCGCAATTCTTTTTCAACTCAACTCACAAACAAACAATAAAATATATTAGGATCAGGCTATTCTTCCGTCACCATTAACTCTCCACTTCCAGTAAGTCATTTGGAGGGTGGAGTGATAATTCAATACATTGTTGCCAAATCTAAAGGCGCACGCATAAATTTTGTAAACTAAAAACCCGGCTGTGCGGGTCCTTCACTTTCGGGTCGGGTCTGGGTCAATTTTAAAATTCACTTTCGGGTCCGGATCCGGGTCCGGGTCTTTTTTCTAATTCACTATCGGGTCCGGGTTCGGGTCTCATCTCACTTTCGGGTTAAACCCGGGTCTGGGTCCACGTCCGGGTCCGACCTGCCAGCCCTAGTGACGTGTTAGAAATGGATTCTGTAGAAAAGTTCAGGTTCACGAGCCCATCCACATGTATTATATCTGGACGTACAGGATGTGGTAAAACTGTGTTTATGCTTAAAATCATTAAAGAAAAGGGAGAGAGGTTCTCAAAATTTGTGCATAAAGTTATATGGTGCTATTCGACGTATCAATCAGCGTTGAACGAGTACCAAGATGATATTTTGTTCCACAAAGGTGTATATGATGTTAATTCGTTAAATGGAAATGAACATACAGTCATTGTAATTGACGATCTCATGCTGGAAATGGATAAAACGTTTGCCGAGACAGTTACAGTATTCTCCCACCATCTTAACATAAGCGTGTTCTTCATCAATCAGAATCTATTTTTCAAAAATAGATACATGCGCGATGTCGTTAAATACACAATATCTAGTCTTATTCGCGCAACGTAGAGATGTATCACAAATTGGGGTATTAGCCAATCAAATGTTCCCGAATCAGCGTAAGGAGTTTTTGGAAGTTTATAAAGAAGCTACAAGCGCGTTACGGATATTTGCTTTGCGACCTTCATCGCGAAACACGTTTAGGGTGCTTCTAAGAACGAATATATTTCCAAACGAGCCTGAAACGGTGTATATTCCAGAATGACAAAGAGCTAAAGAAATACCATGAATTAATAAAAATCTATCATCGACTGCCCCGGGCAATGCAGCAGATGTTTTAAAAATATCGACTCCGACTTTTTAAAATGAAATCTGTCTTAACGTTATAAATTGCAATGTATCAATGAAACACACTCAGAAGGCTCGCCTACGCCGTTACAAGAACATAATACGTGCACTCGCTCGTAAAAGTCAAACTGTAGGAAGAAAAAACGAATTATTGTACAAAGAGGAGGGTCATTCTCCCCATCTTATTTTCAGTTTTGGGTCCTTTACTGACTAGATTAATATAATGAAGAAAGTGGTAGTGATTCCACACGAGGTGTATGCTTCACTGCAAAGAATCCAGACACGGATCTAGATCCCCGTAAAAGCAGCTTAAAAGAATGGAAAGCGAATTGCTAGCCCTATTAAACAGTGAAAAAACACCTGATGAGAAAAGAATCTTATACCAAGAAGCTCTGCAGAAATTTCTTCACGAGTACGAAAATTATAAGAACCCGACAGAGATTCCTGTGGTTATTAGGCACAGCACGGGGAACGATGGACATGGTGACATAGGACCTGTGTCCGACGATAGAGCTGACCAACCAAAGATTAATGGATCGGCCACACAACATATCGAGCATGTATTAAAAAGCACCCTCCCACATACATTGAGGAATAAAGGTTTAAGTCTTTATAATCTATTGAATGAGGACCCGCCATACAATGGACCGATACAGGTGAGATCATTGTGGAAGGAGCAAAGGTACAGGGATCGAATATCGTAGACATCGTCCATGATCTGGTGAGAAAGTGGGATAGGCCCTCACCATCAGGATGGAAGCATATTAAAGCAAGACTACAACAAATAAATGTCCCAAAACAATGATAGGAAATCTGAACAGGTTAAAAGACTTGGAACATGTCGCACGTGACACAATTGAAGACGCCATCACCCCCGGCGGTAACACCTTTGAAGAGGAGAAAGAAGAGGTTAAACAACGGTCAACCTACCCACGTGCCTCTAAAATACGCAAATGGCTAACATTAAGAAGACGTTATTATGACATTTCTAACCCAGCCTCCTACGGAGGCGTAGATAGACTGTACAGAAGTGTTTACGGAGTAGGAAAAAAAGATGTTGAGAGATTTTTGCGGGAGCAGGACGCTTATACGCTTCATAAGCCGGTGAGAAAAAGGTTTAAAACAGCCAAGACAACAGCTGCTTCGATTGACTCTATTTGGCAAGCAGATTTAACAGACATGCAAAGATATTCTGTGTATAACGATGGTTACCGTTACATTCTATTCATAATAGATGTATTCTCTAGATATCTGTGGCTATTCCTCTGAAAAATAAATCACCTGAAACAGTTGCTAAAGCCACCAAAACGCTGATGTTAAAAGAAAACAGGGTTCCTGGCTATTTTTGTACGGATATGGGGAAGGAATTTATAGGCCGTGCTTTTCAGAACATGTTGACAGAGTTTAATATCAGCTATTACACAACCAATTCTATACATAAGGCTTCTTTAGCTGAAAGAGTTCAACGTACCATAAAGGAACGCATGCACCGCTATTTTACACATAAAAACACATACAGATTTCTAGACATTCTGGAATCATTGGCATCATCCTACAACCGCTCACACCATCGCACGATTGGGACAACACCTAACGAAGTTTTAGAAAGAGGTACGCCCGAGAAGAGATGGACACCACCACCACACACTGCGCGTTTCAAAATCAATGATTATGTAAGGCTGTCGCGTTCGGGAAATAAATTCGCGAAGGGATTTGAGCAAGGATGGACACGTGAGATTTTTAAAGTTAGGGCTATGAGACCTAAAGGTGAGATAATGATGTATTACGTTGAAGATTTGAATGGGGAAGAAATCTCAGGAGGCTTTTACCGCGAGGTTGCAGAAAGTGGCATTTAATTTAGGAAAAAATGTGTTTAAAATTGAGAAAATTTTAGGAAGCAAAGGTTCAGGAAAGAGAAAAATGTACCTGGTGAAATGGCTAGGGTACCCAGAAAGCTTCAACACCTATATAAAAGCTGATGCAATAATGAAGCTTAAATAGTATGCAACATGGCTCCTAACCATTTCTACGTCACACTCCCGTCCTCCTCGTCCCTGTCTGTACACCCTAACAACACACTAGCCAACTTTGTAACAGAGCTCCATGGACCCATTGAATTGGGTCGTGATTCGTATGAGGTGGGGTTATGTGAACTCCAGTTAACCACCAAATTTTTAACTCTTGAAAAAGCAATCATATTTCTGATCCTTAGAAGAACCGATGAATGCGAAAAATTAGGCATAATCTTAGAAACTATGCGTTCACCCTGTCGGTGAGGGACGGTTCTATAGCATAAATGTTTCGTTAGGAATCGGGCATTATGATACAGCCATGGATTGTGGGGGTTTAAACAAGAGTCTTGAAATTCGTACTGACAAACGATTTACTTTTTGAAATCGTAAACATAGACACGCCGCATGCACATTGAGTTAAAATCAACGCTTAGTAAAATATTAAGATAAAGAGCTGTTCACAATTGTGGCTGAGGGCCGATATAGCGCAGCCTTCCAAAGAGATACTTTCACGAGGCACACGTGACTTGTCCAGCTTAATGTTCAATGAAGATGGAGAAATTTGCTGAAAGCTCTCAGCCCCAGACATGTGCTATATTTACAGTAATATAGTGGAGCACCAGTTTGTTGGGATACCCAGGCACGCCTGCTGCGCATTGCCCACATCCCCAACCATAGAGGAAGGAGTTTGAGTATTACATATGACAGACCCCATTATGTGAATGTCGCAACTAATTAATAACCAATATCTCAATATATATAAGAACGATTGAGGGTAAAAACTTCCCATTCGGTAACGGGAGCTTAACAGTGAAGCTACACTTTCGACGCACTGAGTTATAATGGACAGAAAGCCTTTCACCGTCTATCGAGGGGTGAGATACCAGCGTGGTAGTGGACTTGGGTCCATTTTTTCACCATACTACGTACGGCTGTTCCTTTGCTGAAGAGGGGTGCCAGATACCTCGGAAGGAAAGCGCTACAATCAGGTCTTAACACTGCAGAAGACATATTGGCTGGGGCTAAACCTAAAGAAGCTCTAAAAAAACATTTAAAGCGTACACGGGACGAAATCATCAAAGATGCAAAGAGAAAAATGCGTGGTGGGGAAGAAGAACTGTCCGGAAGAAGGGATCACGTGGCATTAAACGTAAAAGGATATCAAAAAAGAAGTCTAATGAAACCTATGGTTGACCATTTTTTGACTGATATAAGCTAAGGACATTGATCTCATGAATCATAGTTTGTTTACTACTTGTCGAGAGAGGAGGCACTATTTCTAACTCGTCATGGCACGCTTCATCCATCCGTGTAGTTCACAATGCTGTAAATCGGAGCTATCCCTTTGAGATGCCCCAACTCAAGTTTCTATTGACACAGTGACTTTATTACAATTAACCCTTTAACCCTTTGAGTCCCGTTGGCCTCTTTTACGGCCATGCAGGCCGAGTACGAGCGAGTCCCAATGGCATCTTGGAAGGTCATAGTAGATTTTCTTAAAATAAAAGTAATTTTTTTATTTTTTATTATTATTTATTGTTATCTTTAGATAAATTTGTTTCCAAAGTTTGCCGAAGAGATGATAATGATATGAAAAATAAATGTAAATATACATACTATCGATTGCGTTTATCTGCATGTCACATTTGTCCACCAATCTCATGTTTGTATTGTAGTCTAAGACTATATCCGGTTTCTTGATAAATATAAGTAAGTTATAGCTAATTTTAACAGAAAATTGTAAAATAAAACAAAATTTATGGATAACTAATTTAAAATCCATAGACAGGTCAGGAAGTGGTTTAAAAATTTGGGAAAAAACAGTGAATTTTCCCATTGTTTCCGGGCTGCTGCAATGGCATAGGAGAGGCCAACGGGACTCAAAGGGTTAAACACAAGTAGTTCCCCGAGTGCCCCTATACAATTCGTGATACCTAGCTCAGGCCCTTACTTTTTTGATCCAAGCTGTGTGCACATGTACGCTAAACTACGTGTAGCCAATTCTGATGGAACGCACTGCGATGACAAATATGCTGTATACCCTGAAACAAACTTTCTGCACTCCATATTCAACCAGTGTGACGTATATTGAAATCAGGTCAACATGTCGGCAGGTACGGGGTACTATCACCTACGAGCCTATCTGGAAAATGTCCTCAATTTTTCCAAAGAAGCGAAGGATACCTTTTTAAGTGCCCAGGGCTATTATCAAGCTATAGACGAAAGTAGTATAAAGAACAAATTTAAAAATTCTAAAAAGAAGATATACGAGTGTTTTGGATGCCTGCATACAGATTTCATATTCCAAGAGAAGTTGCTTGTGAATGGGGTGGATATGAAAATAAAGCTCACCCGCACGAATCCTGAGATCTGTTTAAATCTGGACGCTGATCAAGAAGAGGGAGCAAAACCCGTTGTGGTTCACATTATGGAGACATACCTCCGCGTACGGCGAGTGAAATTAAGTTCACCAAAACAAATATAAATTGAGAAAAATTTACTAAACGCCACAGTATAATACCCAATTAACAGAGTACAAATCAAACTATACACGGTGCCTGCAGGGTTGGCATCCAAACAGATAGAAAACATAGCCCTTGGAAATCTACCTAAAAGGATATTAACTGGAATGCAGGAACACAATTCGGTGAATGGAAAATATAAAAAGAATGCTTTTAAATTCGAGAATTTCGGTCTTAAAAATATAACTATACGTTAATGGCGTTGCGTTGGGAGGAACATTGGATACGGACTATTCATCAGACGCTGTGTTACCGCTTTGCGCGAGAGCCTATAGTAATCTGGCCCATATTGCAGGTGATTGTGATGAGCTAGGTATTTGGGTAACGCAGAAAGAATTCATTGATCAATTTAACCTTTATCCGTTTGACATCACACCTGACTTATCTGCTAGCGTAAATACCCACTTAAGTCCACAACAGAGTGGAAACATCTCAGTCAGATTGGAATTCGCCAAGCCGTTAGTTACCTATTAGTGTACTAGTATACCTCGAGTCACAAGCCCTAATAGAAGTAGACAGATTTAGGGGCGTTATCACTGACTTTTAAAGTGGATGCGAATACACTTCAGAGAGTAATGAATAGTGAACGAATCACACGTTCCAAATTTATCGGTGTGTTTGCGAAGAATGAAACATTGAATTTACCAACTACGCGAGATTGTGGTAGTCTGATTGTGAAGATAGATGTCATTGGTAATGAAGGGATTCATTGGTTTGCAATCTATTTTAAAAATAGGGGTCGCATGTACTATTTTGATTCACTCGGGACTCAACCCTGGAGTGACCCTGTTATTGTAAAATTTCTCGATCAGTCGCATATCCCCGAAGTTGTATGGAACCCATTCCGGTTACAAGGATATTTTAGTAATACGTGCGGGTTGTACTGCCTTTCATTTCTCATGCATATGTCACGTGGTAAAGACTTTATAAATTTTTAAAAATTATTCGACCCGTGTCACACTCAACGAAACGACGAAATGGTATGCAGCCAGATAAAAAGCCGTTTTCCGATTGTGCGTACTCGTTGTATAGTATGATGTTTTGTTCGTGTGTACTGTATATATATATATATATAATTATATATATATATATATATAATAATATATATTTGTAACCAATAATGTTAGTTTGTATATTCTGTAGTTTAAGATGGTTATTTTACTAAAAACATGATTTCTTTCATTTAATAAATTGATGAAAATACATTGTGTCTTCTTTCCCCAAATAAAGATCGAAACATAAAAAAATACTTACATTATTTCGTTAATGATGTGACAATCGTTGGGCTGACTGCTCGGTAAATCTTTTACCTCCGTATTCAGGTCCATGACATGGGTTTCTTCAAAACGAAAAGATTGTATAACACGTGTCAAATCCTCATCGGACCTTAAATGAGAAAGAATAATTCATTAGTTCGTACTGAATCTTTTTTAATAAAAACCCAAAACATATGCAGAGACTAGCATACATATAGTATGAGTATTACAATGTGAAGATATCTTTGAACCGCTGAGAGAAGTTCCTTTAAGAGATAATTCCGAATAATATTTGAATTTATAAAATTATTTAAAATATGCAAAAGATTGCTATAAAAAAATTCAATGAATCAAAACAGGATTTTAGCATAATTGCAAACTAATCTATAATTGCGAATACCTAAATGAGGCATTTTTAATGTGATGAGATGAATTACTACAACCCTTCATATATATGATGAAATAATCCAGAACAGTGCTCTTTCTGACAAGCACATTAAATAAGTTTGCGAATAATTGGCTACAAAAAATAAAATTACAGGCACTTACATTTCTACTGCAGTCCCTTGAGTCGGATCGTAAGGAGCGTCATTGCAAATATCATCAACGGTTTGCGTTGGATATAATCCATCACGGTCAGGTGCGTTAAAAAGATTAATTGTGGATAACGCTACAATGTCACCATCTTGATACAAATCCGGTAAACTGTAAAGTTCTTGATTCATGGCGGAGGGAATGTTTATTCACTGGTGAAAATAGCTACTGTAACTCCCAGCTGAAAAATTTCCTTTTACATGCATGATCCCCAAGCACCACCCCAAAAGACTAATAGGCGGTTCGTAAGTTTAATGATTGGTTGTCAATGTAACTGGGAGGGGCTATGATAAAATTGCGTGCCAATCGTAACACCTATAATATGGGTCCACGCTTTGGACGTCCTGATTGGTTGACTAATGGTGTCTTTATATTCTCTCCGTAGATTTAATGCTCACATCGTGTATTACCACTTGCAGTCTCTACCACGACAATATTTGCATTTGCGCTCATACTTTTCTCGGCTTTCCCATTTTAGAACCCACCCCTTTATGCAATATCCCTCGCAACATTGATCAACCATCTCTATCACGACAATATTTTACATTATTATTTTTTAGGTCATACTATTTGATCCTCAATTTTTCCCAGTTCGGATAGTAAGATGGAGAACTTGATCGGTTGCAAGTCATTATAGGAATATCTTCATCAGAGCTGCTCAGTTCAGTATCACAGGAAACAAAATTAGCGCCGCTACTCTTTATAATCCTGACATAGATCATTACCAGAGACAGCACAGTAACATCCGATGACACAAAGATCATTAAAAAATAAGAAATCTAGAAGATCTCTACAAGCAGAATGTTTTTGTGCATTTATTTTTTGCGGTCATACTATTCTCAGCTTTCCCAAGATTCCTGACTTGTGGATTTGGTTATATATATATATATATATATGTGTGTGTGTGTGTGTGTGTGTGTGTGTGTTAATTGCCGCGATGGTCTCAAATATTTGCAAAATATATGTTTGCGGTCATACTATTCGATCCTCAACTTTGATTAATGTATTCGGCTTGACTTTTTACTTGCCAATTCTCGCGTAGGAGTGTGATTAAATTGTGCTTAGCTCATGAAAATGAATGTCTGCTTGGTTGGTAGATAAATGGGCGCCCTAGGTATCCTAGTGGTTAAGACGCTGGGGTGCTGGTTGAGAGATCGAATCCGGGCGATGACATTGTAATTTCACCCCGCCAGTGCTGCAGCTTAGTTCGGATTCAACATTAAACTGTAGGTCTAAGGCGGAGTGAAAAGCTTGATCTTTGTCAAAATGAACAATTCGGGGAGAAGGAAAACCGTTTTAGCTATTATTACTAATGTAATTTACACCACGGTTAGGTACCAGTTACAAAGAGAATCTGTGGTCTGAATTTATTGCGTATATTCCTCGTATGTATATTTTTTCTTCCCTCTCTAAAAGGTCTTTTGAAAATCTGTGTATTAAATGTATTCTCCATTATCGTCCAGAGAATCTATGTTCTGAATCATAGGTTAGGTTAGGTTCAGGTGTCAGCATGCTGGAGCGAACCAGAGGCTCAGCCAAAATCTGCACAAGGAATGTTTTACAGTTTAATAAAATGAATTGATGATTCTCTCTTTTTCAAATTTCCCCATTACGATCTTATCGAGAGGAATTTATGATAAAGAAATTATAAATATTTTTGTTTTTCTTTTCATTCCTTTATTTATATTTTTTAAAAATTTGGCTGTGACTACTTACGGTCATCATAAACGCGGTAAATGAACTCCAATATACTTCTGAAAATTAAAGCTATGAATATTATATCCATATGGAATAAACAAAACTTTATTTCTGTGTGTGTGTGTGTGTGTGTGTGTGGGAGCATTGAGTTGTTGCATAACCCTACCCCCGTTTGCAGCATTAATGTTGCATAAGCAATCGGAAGATCCCGGGTTCGATTCCCGGGTGGTTACCTCATTTTTCATTTGTTCGTTCTCCCTCCTCATCTTGTGCGGAACGTTCTTCTACACAAGCGTCGTTCTTTATATATATATATATATATATATATATATGCAAAGAACGACGCTTGTTAGAAGAGTGTCCGCGCAGGAGGAGTGAAAACGAACAATGAAAACAAGCGTCGTTCTTTGCATTAATTATACTGTGTCGTTTGCAGTTAAAAAAAAAAAATATATATATATATATATATATATATATATATATATATTATATATATATGATGAATAAAACCACGAAGGAAAGGAAACACAGAGTGGTGCTCAAGCGCTTTCGTCTAATTGGTTCCTGAGGATGTCATTAGACGAAAGCGCTTGAGCACCACTCTGTGTTTCTTTTCCTTCGTGGTTTTATTCATCATAAATATTTTTCACGTGTTGTGCAACTTGTTGAAGAGACCTTGATTCGATTAATAGACATGGAGAGTTTTATTACAGCCGTTTATGCACTTTGTCATAATTCTACTGGTGTGTACTTTGGGTTTCGTAGTTGTGTAAACATCTACTTCCATTCACTTTGTGTGCACACGACCTTAGTGGTGATGACTGAATGCAGGATGAGTTAGCTGGACTCTCCTGTTGATGTTTCCAGCAAACTTTTCTAAAATGCAGTCCACGCACAACTTATGGGATTTTTCATTTTCAAAGGATAGAATTCCCAAGGGTGGAATTTTTTCTTGCTCTGTTGTGCTTCTTAAAATACATGTTCACGCGCCTGATTGAGGATACTAAATTAGAGTTTGCACCTAACCATTGTTATGGAACTTGTCAAAGTGATTTGTTTGTAACATTTTGCTCATTTTTGGAAACACATCACTTGATAGTTGATTCAAGTGGTCTAGAAGTGAGGTTTCACTTCTAGCTTAGTAATATAGTTTTTGGTCACCATTATTTATGTGGTTGGTAAATTAAAATTATAATAGTTATAGAAACTGGGGAGTTATTCAGTAGATAAAAAAGTTTCAAATTTTTTGGCAGTTAAAGCGAATGACATTCGCGTGTCAGGCGAGACCACTGTTAGTGTGTGTGTGTGGTTGCCTATAGTCTCAAAGTATTGAATGAATACTATTTAATAGGCCTATGCAAGTTCTTAGAGTCAATGAATTTTCCTTCCAGTTCATTATCATTCTTTCAGTACTAGGCTAAATATCATATTCACGACAATGGATTTTTTACTTTCAAAACTCCGCCCTTAAAGTTGGCGTGGTTTACGTTAGGTCAGGTCAGGCAGGGGCGGATTAACTGTACTTGGGGCCCGAGGCTAATTTTATTTTGGGGTCCTTTTCTATAGATTTTTATTAACAATACATATACATGTACAGTACATAGTACATTTACACGAATTATATGTAAAGTGCTTAGGCTAATTGAGAAACAAACTTAAAAGAACCTTAACAAAGTGTATTTTGCCGTTTCCTAAAACAAAACGGTATTAAACAAACTTTACTTTAGGGCCTATAAATCATAAAATAAAACAGGGAATTTGTCAGTTTGTGTACTCTGTCATATTTAATCAAAGAAGTTTGCGAAATCTCAAATTATATCATCGAAACTCAGTTAATTGGGGGGAACCCCCTCAAGCATGGGGGCTAGAGTGTGAAATAACTAAATTGAAAATCATGTGATTTGGTAGCAATTTAATGTAATCATTTGGCATACAAAATAATATCCTTGCTTCAAAAACAATAAAAAATAACTCCCACCTACATCAATTTTAATTAAAAAATTCCATTTTTCCGTAAATTCGTAACAAAATAACAAATGTGCGCAAACATCCTATCAACATTTAAAGTGGCAATAAGATATCATTCAGAGTCTTTATTTGAAAGTAACCAATGCAGTCATGTCCTTTTTGCTGCGGTTCCTTGACATCAGCATTCGGCTTGCTACTTGCGCTTTGACGTAGCCTTCTCGCCTCTTGTGACTGTAAACTTGATTAGCTGCTTCTGTGACCATTTTCACACATCTCTCCACACTCTGAGTATGAGAAGGCCACTTTGGCACTTGCATTGGGGCCTCTTTAAGTTGTGTTAAATCTTTGTTTGTTATACATGTTGTCAGTGGTGGCTCCAAAACTTCCGAACTCAAGTTAACTAATTCTGACAATTTCGTGGCATTGATGTTTATCGGGGGTAACTTCCTTGTCTGAACAGAGCAGTCTCCCAGCTGGTCATCATCTAGTGATGTTCCTCTAAGCTTTAGAATGATTTCCACAGCCTCAGTTCGCTCTTTGGTACATTGGCTGCAGAGTATTGCTTGCAAAACTGCCTCTGGCCTAGCATACCAAGCGGACCTTCTCACCACAGGTAACACGATGTCCATCACTACTTTTCTTTGGGTTCTCAGTAGCTGTAATTGAAACAAGATGTGGTTGGGCCCCTCCATCCACATTGGATTAAGTTTTACATTGAACCAGTGAGGAAGATAAAACCCAATAATAAATTCAACAATCAACATCAAATTATGTAGCATTTTGCCCTTCAGTGCATGTTTGGAAACCCAAATCCTGCAGAAACGAATCGCTGTAGTTAACCAACGACTGTGACTTACGGGTCCAATCTCCAAGAGAGCCAGATTTTGAGGCAACTCTCCTGATCTGATTGCTTGAACAATACGATAAGCGTAAGATTGATCCGTGCTGAGGTCTTTGATAACTTCTTCAGACAACACTGGAAGGGGAGGGCCTACTTCGACCTTTGGAAATTTTGTATTTATTTCTAATTCCGTTGCTTCATCTAGCATGTTGCCAAGGGGGCCTGACCAATTGTTGTTGCTCTTTGTAGGACCATCAAGTTCCTGGATGAGACGGCGAAGAGGTAGTTCCCCTGTGTGCAAATCACATACAATCCAAACAAGCCTTCTTCTAAGTTTTTTCTCTAAATGCGTCATAACACCGCCCTGCCATCCAGTGTTCACCGCAGTTGAGTCTCCACCAACGGCCTGCAGTGAACTGTCAAGTCTTCTTTCTTGAAGCCACCATATTATTTGATCAGCAATTGCCTCTGCATGTTTCTTGCCTTCTACTTCTGCTTCAGGAACAAAGTGAAACAAATAGCGGCCACCAGGTTCGGAACACACAGAGTAGTGTTCTTCTTTGATGAGACCGGGAAACTTTCTGTCCATTCCCTCTACCTCTAGGAGAACTTTTGTGTCATTTCTTCCATCAAACAAAAGGCAAGAGAGACCTTCCTCCTTCAAATCTTTTTCATGCTGATCAGATATTTCCTTCATTATTTTTTCTTGTGCTCTTCTTATCTTATTATGATCTATCACTAAGGATGTATCTTCTCGGCTGATGAGGCCTGCATCTATCCAAGCGGCAGTGGCAATCTCTGCAGTCTCTCGTAGCCCCGTATGGTGGCGAATACTGGCAAGGGCAATGTTTGAGATGTCTTTAGTGTTGTATGTCATTCTCTTTGGCGAAGGTTCAGATGGCATTTTGGAGTTATCATCTGATGTTGCTTCTTTCTTTTCATCTGAAGAGCTTTCAAAGAAGTGAGAAACCTCTCGATAGAGCTCTTCATCTCTTTGGGTGGCTTCTTCACTCTTCTTTTTCTTCCTTTCTTCCCTCTCTCGGATTTTCTCTTTTTTCTTAGCAATAACAATCTGTTTTTTGGTTTCTGAATAATCTGCCGAACCAATCTGCGCCTTTATGAAAGCCAACTCCAAAACAGGGATCATCTCACGAGGACAGCGACAATCAATGTGAGGGTGAGGTTCTCTTCTGCATGAGGGAGAACAATTGGCTTCAGAATACAACTCTATGGGACACTGGCAGTTAAAAATGTCAAGAAGAGTATCAAGTGTGTGCAGAAATTTATTTTTCTTTGCTAGTTTTCCTTTACCAAGTGATGTCTCAACTGCTTTGTGCCACAGCTTTGTTAATTTTAGCTCAATAGTTCTATACTGATTGAGTACAGGTGGTTTGAATAACACATTAGCTTTTATCCACTGACGCAGAAGAGGGGGAATCATGTCCCTTATGAGCTCTTTCTCTGTGTAGTTCCTTCTATCCTTTGTATTTTGTTCACGAAGGAGTAACCCTAGTCTCAGCATGTCTCGCACTGTTGGTAGTTTTGATACGGGAAGCTCCTTGCCTGTACCGACTAACAGGCTCAAGTGGCATGACGACTGACCTCTTGTCTTCAATTTTGGCATCTTAGGAATATCTGAAGAGAAAGAAAACATTTAAGTATTTTATATCAATTACGATGTTTCAAAGTTTAGTCATTCGATGTTCTAAAATTCAATAAAAAAATATTTCATGGGATTACAACATAATTAGACAGAAGAATATGATGATAATAAATAATTGTAATAATCAATAATCCATACTTACAGTTAAACTGTAGTATTCGTCTAGTAGAATAACTATGAAGTAGGTACAAGAGCAATAACAGCAAACCACCGTCTATGACATCTAAGAGGCAACTGAGGACTGAGAGTGAGGGACAGTTCTATTCATGTTGTGACTTGTACATTGTACAACAACTACATATATGACCTTGAAAACACTCCACATGCGATCAGTGGGATAATTCTGTGACAGATGAATAGTTAATCAATTTATGTCCTATTATTTAGTAAAAGAGTCAACTTCTGAAACTTTAAGGTAAAATTGATGTAGGTAAGGGTTATTTTATTTCATTTTGTTTGGCCAATTTCAAGTTTTGACATGAAAAGACTATATTTTCACTACCAAAATTGATTTGAAAAAAGTTGACAAAATTGACACACCCTAATGAGGACCTGAGGCTTTAGCCTCAATTGCCTCAATGATAATCCGCCACTGATCACAGGTCATTATTATACAGGGTGTTTCAGGTCGACCCTAGAAATATGGAAAAGAAACACTTCATATTAGTTATGGAATTACAATGACAAACTTCAAATACCATATAAACTACAAATTTCGGAATTTGTATTTGGTATTTGAAGTTTGTCATAGTAATTCCGTAACTAATATGAAGTGTTTCTTTTCCATATTTCTAGGATCGACCTGAAACAACCTGTATATAAGAGGGGCCGTGCGAAAGTAATGCCTCTTATTGTATTTACGAACTGAACAATAAGAGGCATTACTTTCGTACCGACGCTCGTATATGGCAGGATTTTGAACTAAAAACATTAATTTGTCGTGAATCTTTTTACCAAATATTATAATAGTTCATTTTTGTATGCATCTCTCGATTTGCTGATCCTTTTGTTTTCAGTTGTTTCCAGTATAAATATTGTTTTATTGTTTGGGTTATATAATTTGTGGGGCCGCGCAGTTAATTTTCCGCATTTATATTATTTTTATATTAGTTACCGACAAACCAATTTTGCGCGTACCAAATTGTATATATTTTATCACTGTGTAATTTTAAGAATCATATATAATCTTTATAAATAAGTATTGTACATAAATTTATATATATATATTTAATTAATTCAGCTGTATATAAAATAACAAAATCTTCTGTAAAATAACCCCAGCCAACCAAGAACTCAATAAACTCTGAAAACGACCGGCTTTTCTTCAAGACGCCAACATCCCAAACGACAGGGGGAGAAGAGGACACGAGAGGCCCCTAAAAGAGATAGCCTGCCTTTCGTATCCTTCATTCTTCCCCGGCAAATACAAGTAGTAGCAAGAAGGAACAAGCTACAATTGGTGACCCCTGGAGTGACCCGAAGCAACCAGCGGAAGCAGCATCCTTCAGTCGCCAGGCGGAACAAACCGAAGCCACGCCTCTTCGCCGCCCACCCGTAGTAGCCGGTCGGAACCGAAGCAGCAGCAGACCCGAATTACATTCCCGCAAGATGGAATCTGTTGAATCAGGAGTGCACCATGTCACCATCAAGCCACCCACGTTCTCTGAAGCGTCGGCCGCAGGATGGTTCTCCATCGTGGAGGCACAATTCGACATTTCCAGAATAACATCCGAAGAAACCAAACTTTAAGCCGCTTCAATCAACCAAACCAAACTTTAAGCCGCTTCAATCAACCAAACCAAACTTTAAGCCGCTTCAATCAACCAAACCAAACTTTAAGCCGCTTCAATCAACCAAACCAAACTTTAAGCCACTTCAATCAACCAAACCAAACTTTAAGCCTCTTCAATCAACCAAACCAAACTTTAAGCCGCTTCAATCAACCAAACCAAACTTTAAGCCTCTTCAATCAACCAAACCAAACTTTAAGCCGCTTCAATCAACCAAACCAAACTTTAAGCCACTTCAATCAACCAAACCAAACTTTAAACCGCCTCATATAGTTTCAGGTCCCACACAGGTACCGGGCGCACAATCGGACGACATCGGATCGGAGAAAAAGCACGCAAGGAAAAAGGACGATGGAGGACGCACCTCGGAGGTAGCAAATACAGACCTCAGGACGGGCGCGCAGGACAACGCAACAACCGGAAACGAGGCCGACCGAGGATCAACGCGAGCTGGACGAAGGATCCGATTCAAATCAAGACCCGAATATTTCTACTTTTGATATACGTGCTCCGCTTCTCGGGGTGGGCAGTAGTGTGGGGCCGCGCAGTTAATTTTCCGCATTTATATTATTTTTATATTAGTTACCGACAAACCAATTTTGCGCGTACCAAATTGTATATATTTTATCACTGTGTAATTTTAAGAATCATATATAATCTTTATAAATAAGTATTGTACATAAATTTATATATATATATTTAATTAATTCAGCTGTATATAAAATAACAAAATCTTCTGTAAAATAACCCCAGCCAACCAAGAACTCAATAAACTCTGAAAACGACCGGCTTTTCTTCAAGACGCCAACATCCCAAACGACAGGGGGAGAAGAGGACACGAGAGGCCCCTAAAAGAGATAGCCTGCCTTTCGTATCCTTCATTCTTCCTCGGCAAATACAAATAGTAGCAAGAAGGAACAAGCTACAATTCATTTTTGTATGCATCTCTCGATTTGCTGATCCTTTTGTTTTCAGTTGTTTCCAGTATAAATATTGTTTTATTGTTTGGGTTATATAATTCCTTACAAATCTTGTTATGAGAAACTTCTAATGGTCGTTCCTGTTACTATGGTATAATTTGTGGTTACTTACAGTATATTCCAACTGTATTAGCGAAAGCTTCAGCTTCTTTACAAAGAATAATGACATTATCACTTCAAATTTCATGTAATGTATCCAACACCTCATTAAATCCAGCTGCTGATTTAACGAAACTAAGGTTTACTGATTGTAATTTAGCATTCATTAAGTGCTGTACGATAGAATTCAATAAACAATAAAACAAGATAATCACAGTTGAGAGTTTATTAAGAAAAACAGTTCTTTAACTTTAATAATACCACAATTACGGCTCATATGTCATACCCTAATTTAAGTTACCCCAGCTTTATAGGTTTTATCTGCATTTAGCCTAGGGTCTTGTAATAATGATACAAACAAAATAATTTTTTAGTGACAGATTGAGGCTAAAATCTGGATAGACCCTACATAAAGATATGGCTCAGGCTTAGCCAAGAGCCTTGTGCCGAACCAAAGATTATAGTATACAGGGTGGTAAGTCCCTATCTATTTTGCTGAAATAATAGTATTTTAGGATAAAAATGTAGTAATATAATTAAATGTATATTTATTTATCAAGCTTAGATCTAAGATTCAACGTGTACACCATCAGTGTTTCTGCAAATCTCAAATCTGTTCACTGTATTTGCGGAACATATTCTCAAGCATCTCTGGGGTTAGTTTAGCGACTGCTGCGACAATGCGAGTTTGCAGATCCTGCAGATCTGTAACTCTTGCTTTGTAAACTTCAGACTTTATAAAGTCCCACGCAAAGAAGTCTAATGGTGTTAAATCCGGAGATCGTGCTGTCCAGGGCCTGTTTCCACAACGTCTAATCCATCGATTTGGTAAGAGCTCATCAAGGTACGCCCGAACGATGTTTGCATAGTGACATGGAAGTCCATTTTGTCGAAAGACAACAGTGTCGAGAATGCCATCTGAACGAAGCTGGGGTTCAAGAAACTGTTGAAATATGTCAAGATAAATTGGCTCTGTTACCGTAGCTCCTGCAAAGAAAAAAGATCTGTAAATCTTCGATCTTATTATACCCAATCAGAAATTAACTTTAAGAGAATCTCTCTCCCATTCGTAGAACTCAGTTGGTTTTTCACTAGCCCAGATATGACATAGCCCAGATACGACAATTATGTCGATTAACCTTTCCGCATGTGTGGAATGTCGCCTCATTGGCAGGCGAGTCATTGCTGAAGAGAATGTGGTTTAATAAGTTTTCGGTATGAATTTTTTCAATCAATTGTGTGCAGATGGCGGCTCGTCTTGGATAATCCTCTTCGTGTAACTCGTGTAGCACTTGAATATGGTAACTTTTCTTTTCTAATGTTGATTTTAAAATCCTTATTAGAACAGTCGTTTTTTGTATGCTCAGTCTACATGATGCTGTGCGAGTTGACATTCTAGGATTTGTTTCAAACGCATCTCTTGCCAATTCGACATTTTCTTGAGAGATACCTGAACGTCCAGATTTTGCCTCATCATGAACAGATCATGTTCTTTTAAATTTGCTGACCAGTTCGCGAATTGCTTTGTCTGTATGTTCTGGTTTGTGAAAGCTTCTTTCGAATTTTTCTCGAATATCTATGCACTTCTTCCCTTGGAAGATCACACGTACTTGCACATCCGTCATCATCTATGGCTTGTAGAAAATAAAATAGAAATATAATTATTTCAGCAAAATAGATAAGGACTTTTGAACCTCCCTGTTTAAGAAGATACGAAATTGACCATATTTTCTATTATTTATCTAATAATGAATATTAGATACTCGCCATCTAGTGAATGGAGCGAGATCCAAGATTTACACATAGAGGGCATACTCTCAGGATTTAGCTAGACTTGTGGTGCTGGAGCCTTCGGCCTCAGTAATTGGGGGCTTACGGCCCCTCAATTACTGAGTAATCAATAGTTTTCGGTCAAAAGAACGCAACCATGAAAATCTTTAGCTTCACAAATCTTGATACAATGGGTTCAGATGTGAAGCTTAAGATTTTCATTGCTGCGTTCTTTTCTATGTTTTATTGACCGAATAATTGAAAAGAACGCAGCAATTAAAATCTTAATGCGCTACAGTAAAAAGTTGAAAGAAGGGAAAGCACATTTATTTCTATGTTCAGAATCGCTTGATAGTAAATACATGGTGTCTACAGACGGACGGACGGACAGGACTGCCTCTTTCTAGTATACGAGAAAGATATTAATAAAATTTGAATATCATCATATTCATCTGCAAAAAAAATAAAAAGGAAGCCTATATGCTTAATTTATTAAATGATTCTATAGTTGATTACATATTTAACTATGTAATAATAAATAATAAAATATAATTTGAGTAGTTGACGCTTCTCAGCGGGTAATTTAGTTCTTTCAGACACTAGGTAGCGGAAGAGAGAGAAAGCTGGTGCAATAGTGTCCGGAGTTTCAGCTCTTGTTATAAACAATCTTTGGCCTAACTTAGTTAAGTTTCACCATAGTCCAACATAATTACCAAGTCACCTCATATTATTCATGAGCCGTCATACAAAAATGAAACTACAACTATTACAAATTACGATTACCATACTCTACACAACATTTGATCTCTCGGAAAGTAATGAGAAGTTGTATTGTTCTTGTTTCCTCTAATCTGTATGTTCTTACAACAATAAGAAGCACAATATGTAAAAAATCCTGGCCCTAGTCAGAAATTACCAGCCATTCCAGATTCATATCCACCCACCTTGACTCCTTAACTAACACTGTTGAATGAAGTTTAGAGGTTCATGAATTAGATCTGTAATTTGTAAAGCTTACATGGAAGAGCCCTGCGAGTCAATTTTAGTACTGTATGAATGTTTATGAATGAAATGAGGCTTTTTGATAATATTTGATAATTATATTAGACTATGGTTTCACTGCATTTACTAAGTAGATTTGAGACCAATACAAGAATTCAGCAAAGCCTACCTATATCTAGTCGGTCAACGCTCGCGTTATGTAACAAGTAAATAATCTATCTATAAATAAAAAACTTTGCGCGGTTTTGAGGAGCGGAGTTGAGCGGATATCTCTCGCTCAGTCGCCTGTTATGATTGGCTGACTCGCGTAAAGTGGGTGGGACTAATGTCTCTCGTTTAGTCGCCCGTTAGGGTCGGACCTATCAAGATGAGCGGCATTAAAGATCACGAAGTGATCACAATCCCTACCCGTAGAGAGGGAGCTGAAGGCGCGGTTTGTTATTAATAAAATAAAACTAAAGTTAAAATAACATAATTAAAAATTTTGAGTGTATGTCGCAGAGAGTTATGGAATGAATCTCGTAATAAACATGTGAAATTAGTAAATGATGCATGCCCGCAAAGAAAAAGAAAAAGCTATTCTAAAGGCTTTAGTCTATTTAGCAATACACCTTATCGGCGAATCTTAAACTTCGGGGGGTACATTCCCCTTCCTTCATACGTCCATTCGATGTGACTGATTAAACTGATGCTCGTCCTAAAGCAGAACATACCTCCAAAATGTCAAATGTCAAGTGTCTATGTCTCGTCTCTGGCTGAGCCCCGAAATCCGTTGTAGCTATTCACTGTGAGAAGCTGACATTACTTTCGATGTTTGCAAACCTTGTGCGTGATTTTATCCTTGTCTCTCGTGCAAGCGAGGAATCTTTGTGTTCGTTCCGTAACCAATGGATGTCCTTCCTGGACTTACCTTTTTGTTTTTTGTTTGACAAAAATTTGGTTTATAAACCGAAGATTTTGAGTTGTCTGTTTTTCATTTTGACCAGTCTATTTTTTCCTATTACGTGCACGAGCTTCATCTATACGAGGCATTTTTCACAATGTACAAACTTTCGACTCGCGACAAGGTCTCTCTGTGGCTAAACACAGGCCTTGCACGTAAAATTTATGATGCAATTCAGTAATAAAAATGCAAACATCCAAAAAATTAAGCAAATCAAATTTCCTTGTTAACGTCGTTGTATTTCTCGATCAATATTCGGGAGATGCACGGCCTCCGAATTCAGATTTTTTTTATTCGTACCAGTCGTTAGTACATATGACTTGATGAATTTAAAAAAAAAACTGGACCTTGTGCTTTTTAAAAATAAGGGAGATATCGATTTTTTTCATTTTAACGATTTTTTGACATTTTCCGAGTCGCGAAACTTTATCCACCACAAAGGTTAGTTATTTTTCCGTCGATTTAGTGAAGGTTAGGTTATGTTATGTTAGGTTATATTCGTTTTAGTGAAGGTTAGGTTAACCTAACCTAACCTTCACTAAAACGAACCTACCCTAACCTAACCTTCACTAAAACGAACCTAACCTAACCTTCACTAAAACGAACCTAACCTAACCTTCACTAAAACGAACCTAACCTAACCTTCACTAAATCGACGGAAAAATGACTAACCTTTTTATTGTGGCGGTGGATAAAGTTTTGCGATTTCTCGCGAAAACTAATGCAGGATAGTTTTGTGGTCTTTGTTTTTTTTGTTACCAGCTCTCAAGACCAGTTTCTCGGAAAATGTCAAAAAATCGTTAAGTGAAAAAAATCGAGATATCCCTAATTTTTTAAAAGAACAAGGTCTAGTTTTTTTTTTAAAAATTCATCAAATCATATGTACTAACGACTGGTATGAATAAAAAAAATCTGAATTCGGAGGCCGTGCATCTCGCGAATATTGACCTATTTCTCTTAAGTGTGTGTGTGTGTGTGTGTGTGCGAATGACAAGTGGAGGTAAGTGAGGTCGAGTGTGTGATAACTGACAGATGTAGTGGGGTATTTTTTATGAGGTAACACTTTTGGTATCTCAGGACATTAAAAAATGTATATAAAAAATCGGTTATTTCGTTTTAACACGCATCTCGCTAATGAATTGAAAACATGTTTTTCTTATGTAATTTGATGCGTACTGTTTGAAAATGACTCATTTCCTTGGAAATGTGGCGTTTTTCCAGAAATTACCTATATCGTATGCGGATATAATTCCGCTACGCATCGGAGAAAATGGTGGATGCGTTCATCTTCGTTATAAAATCGGTTAAATAGGTATCTCGCGAAATATTGGGGGTAGTGTTCTTTCTTATTCCCTGACCTCAGCACCCAATTGAATGCCAGGTTAGGTCAACTGTACGTCCTTGATGATTGGTTAGGTTAAGTCATGATATTTTCGTTAGTTTTAACGAAAATATCACAACTTAACCTAACCAATCATCAAGGGCGTACAGCTGACCTAACTGGCCATTCAACTGACCTAACAAGGCATTCAATTAACCTGATTATTTAATTAGGTTTCGCTAGGTTAGGTTAGGTCAGGTCATTTCTGAAGAAATTTCTGAAAAACTGGCACATTTCCCAAGGAAATAAAGGTCATTTTCAAACAGTACGCCTCAAATTACATAAGAAAAACATGTTTTCAATTCATTAGCGAGATGCGTGTTAAAACGAATAATTACCAAAAAAAATCTAGACACATTTTACTGCCGGAAAAAAAAGATGTTAGTCCTGATTAGGACTTTGACCCTGATTCTGGCTCTTTCCTTCCTCTATGTAGGAGGGGAGGCGTTTTTGCAAGCATTCGCCCTTGGCCCCTCTTAACCGCATAAAAAAAGGTTAGTTAAGATTTAGTTAAATTAGGTTAGGCTAGATCGGCGAGTACCTCGCTATTTAATGACTTAATAGAAAACACTGTTCGAGCCTTCAAGTGCGTCCGAAACAGTTATCACGCCCTTCTCGGTTCGAAGACACTCGGATTAGGTCAGGTTGAATTTGGTTTGGTTAATTAGCTTTTAGATATAGAGATTTAAAAAAGTACGTATCTCGCTTTTGTGGAGATAAGCGCGTGTGTGAAACACAAACTCGTATTGCATCTTGTTCCTGAAGAATCATGCACCCGCACTGCTTATATTGTAACTAGATACTAGAGGTTTCTGTAATACAAACTATCGAAAACTGCATAGAAATGGACACGGATTTGGACTTTCTTCGAACTAAGGTAACATAAAATCTTCTTGCTTTCAGGGGTAATGAGTCACGTACGGAAGCCTCGTTAGTGCATTGACACTCTATGTACTGGGAAATGATGCTGCGAGCTGCTCGTAACCCGAATGGGTATGCGAGTAGACTAATCTTCCTTGCGATATGAAACCTTTCTTCTTCTTCTTAAACTACATTTTGAATTCTCAAAGCATTGGTCTATATATATTATATATGGGGTTCTAAGCTCGTGCTCTTGAGTGCTCTTTGTGCTCGTTTGTACGTGCTTGTTCCTGGAGGTTTCACGTGCGCCCTCCCGGCCCTAGCACCCAAGGATGATGGGGCTCGACCCTGCAGTCCTTGTCATCCTTGGTCTTTTTCCACTTCGACTGTCCCCTCCACCCTTTCTTTTTCCTCTGTCTTTCCTCTCCCTTTTTCTTTGTTTTTCCGCTGAGATATGCCCTTTTAAATAGAGGCGAATCGGTTCTTCCTGAACTTAAAAAAAAAAAAAAAAAAAATATATATACAAATATAATGTATTCACTGACTCTTTTATAAATTTTGTAAATTAAAAGTGTGACTGGTCCTTGAATAATAAAGTATAAAAATGATTTTGCCAATGTGAATGCTAAATTAAAAAAAGGACCCTCCGAAAATATAATTTTTTTTTAGCGTCTTAGTCATTAATTAATAGAATAAATGAGTTACGATACATAAAATGATGCAATTATTATTATTATTAAATAAATAAATAGATTTCAACTTTTGCATATTTATATAAATGCATAATTATAAAAAATTAAGCTATTTATATCTAAATAACAAAGTCTTAAGTAATAGAAAATTATTTATAGTAATAATAATAGTAATAATAATAATAATAATTCAATATTTAAAATTCTTGAAATTGAGAACTCGAATTGAGGATGACAAGGAAAGGTTTATATTATAGAGAGTTCATTCATAAATTGTCAGTAGTACCACCAACGTGGGTTGAGATGAGTCGTGTCAGAATTTAAAAGCTTATATATATATACACACACACACACATATATATATATATATACACACACACACACGCATGTATATGTATATATATATATATATATATATATATATAAAATATATATAAATATTAATTTAAATTTATATACCTGTTATTAATTAAGGTAAGTGTATATGCAGTAATTATTTCCCAATGTTTCTGTCTATAAGGTCTATAATTGCTTATACGTGAGATTAAGATAGCGAGTTAATATACAGTATATGTTTACTTTGAAAAGTTTCAATACGAGAAATGTTAATTAGCATTTATACCATAATTGCATTTCGTTAAATTGCAGGTTTGAGCATGATCAAATTACGTTAAATGCCTACTATGATACTTAAAAAATCTATTCACCATAAAAAAAAGAAATATATATATATATATATAAATATAATTAAATTTGATAATATTCATTTGGAACAATAGTGAAATAACTTCCATTTATAGTATACTATTTTGTACTGAATAATAAACTTATAACTAAAGCGCAATTAAAAGTAAAATGTATCATTATATTTAAAATTACGGGGTATCTATCAATTATCTTCACAAATTCAGTTCAAGATCAGTTGAATTTATAAAGATAATTTATGGACACTCTGTACATCTTCAAACGTACCCCGTTTTCAGTTCTCATGAATTGCATGAACAAAATCGAATTTCATAATGTCAACGTT